>VZTI01003718.1:0-28419 GCA_013397865.1 Struthidea cinerea
TGCTGGCCGGAGAGAGCACCATGACATGGAACCTGTAGAATTCTTGTCTTGCAGTATCAACAACCAGAAGGCCAAAACTGATTGATTGATTTGGTGTGGAACCAGACATTTTTTCTGCCTTCTGTAGAAGTCAAAACAGTAATAAGCATTTTTAAAAATAAAAATTAAAAATACATTTAATTTTCTTCCATACAAGGTCCATTGTGAAACCAGGTATGTCACCACAGCAAGGTTTTCTCTTAGACCAGGACATCAGATATCAAAACAGTTTAAGGACAGTGTTGTGAGTTTGGAAGTTCCTAATATGTGGTGTAATAACTTGATGAAGTTCAGGAATAGCTATCTGAATTGCATTTTAATTTTTCTTTTTTCATGCCAAATGACACAGACTAAAACAAATCAGTTCACACAGTTTGAACAAAATCATTATTGAAGTGATTAATTGGTTTATTAGCAACACTTAATTCACATGTAATCATTAAATTATGCATTTATTGTCAATGTCAATAAAAGAAAAGAAAAGCTGCTGTGGGAAGATGGTAATAGTAATGGCAGAAAAAATAGTTTTACCCAAATAAGCAGCTTGACATAAGCCCTTCTTGGTGATTTGTTATTAGTTCAATTTTCTAAATTGTTTCCAGATTCTGGATCTTTTTTTTTTTTGTTTGTGGGGGGTTTTCTCTTAAAACATTTTCATTCCCGCCTACCATTACAAATACAGAAAAACTAAGAATTCACTGTGTACAGAGTGTGTTATCTCCATACAACCACAAATGCTCATTAAGCATTTGTTTTTTAATTTTTCTCTTGTGGGGCATCAAAGTTTTTCAGTTCAAGTAAGAAGTGAAAGAGCTAATAAAAAATGTATTGTAATAAAGTTATTTGCTTTCCTTTTGTGTCTGAACAAAAACCCTCTTGTGTTTAAGAAGCATTGATTTATGAAGTC
Organism: Struthidea cinerea; assembly: GCA_013397865.1. Taxonomy (NCBI): domain Eukaryota; kingdom Metazoa; phylum Chordata; class Aves; order Passeriformes; family Corcoracidae; genus Struthidea; species Struthidea cinerea. Next base: position 947 of record VZTI01003718.1, read on the forward strand.
AATATGGTTTTGTTGAAGAAAAAAGTGTAATTTTATACTACATGTATAAGTAAAATTAATATATGTACTCATGAAGCAGTTGCTTTTTTCGTAGTATCTGATTAGTTGTCTAATAAGGGGGTTTTAAAAGGTAGTAAAACCTTCTGTTTGCAAAGACATTTCCATTGCTTTAAAACAGTCTTGATATGAGGCTTCAAAATACACATTTTAGAGGCCTTAATTTTGTTTTGTGAAACTCTTTTCTGCTATATCTGATTTTGAAATTAAGATCTAAGAGATGAGATAGCCTTCAGAGGTTTCTACAACAGATGAGTTAGCCTTCAGAGTTCATTCTCATTTAAAAACTTAGGCTCACTGAAAATTTTCATCAGAGTAAAGCATTTCCAGGAGTATGTTAAAAGTCTTTCTTCTGATCATGGGCTTAAACTCAGCACTAAGACAAGCACGCGGAAATGATAAAACTTTTAGTAATAATTTTGGACCCTAGCTAAAATGCGTCTTGTAGTACTGTAAACATGTTCTCCCATCTTCCCATGTGCCTTTTCATTTTTATCTAAAAATTAGCCATCTCATTGTAATGGTCAAACCAGCCAAGTATTGCTATCTTTGCTTTATTATTCCTATCTAAGGAATTCATGCTTATGATCCATTTTGACTTTATATAGAGTCTTTGTACCAATTAAATTCACTTCAAACTAAAGTTATTGTACTTGACTGCATAAATGTGCCTTAATTACATGAATAGAACTATAGCCAGATCCCTGAATCAGTGCGAATTAAAACATCATTTCACAGCCAAACAGAAACATGTTCCCAATCACTGCACTTGAATTATTGTTATATAGCTTGGGGCTTGTATTAAAATCACTGAATAATTGCAATCAGATTATTATAATCAAGTACAGGAGTAGTAATTACAGGTTACAGTCATTTTAAGCTGCCCTAAAAGTCCCATATACTGATCATATGCATATTAAAAGTTTATGTTAGTGATAAAATTAATGAACAGGATTGTAAGCTCCTGTCTGTGAGATAGGTGTCACATATCTTGCCATATAGAGAGTTGACTTTGCAAAGCAAGGACACCCAGCCTATTTACATTCTTTATTTAGTTTATTCACATCAGAAAGTTATTAACAAGGAGAGGGGGAAAGATCCTCCATCTATTTGCAGCATAATCTGCTGCTTTACTCCATCCAAATTTTAGTACTACGCAAAGATGTTACCGTTTGCCGTTGTAATATTTCACCAGGAACATTGTTTCCACCTATTTGTTACACTCACTATTAAGACAATATTAACTCAAGAGAATTGTGCAAAAGACAGAAGGAATATTAAGCTTTGTCAGCGTTTAGACATTAGAGACATAAACATGACGTTTATTTCTGGTGGCTATCAGAGTACAGCATAGAGGAGAAATTAATTTAGGATACGAAGAATAAGTATTAAAACTTTTCCAACCTGCTTCATGTGGTCTTCTTTTGAAGAGTCCATAAAATAAATAGGTACTTCTTATTTCCTGAGAACCTCATTATAAAAGAAATCCATGCCATCCTAATATTCTGATTGAAAGACAAAAAGAAGAAAATGGACAAAAGTCTTTCTGTTTTAACTATAATAGTCTTGTTTTTTGAATCAAACTGTGAATATGGCATAAGAGATATGAACTGTATTGTGATGGTCTGAGTCTAAAACTAGATCCTGAAACCGAAATAATCATGACGCCTCTTACTGCAGAGAAATATCTTATAAACATGCATGCTAACCACAAAATAATTTCATTATGGTTTTGCAAGAGAAAGGAAACAGAAGTGCAAGACAAAGGCTCGCAGGAGCAAACACAGGGAACATGCAGAGGGACCATGTGAAGCAATTTGATGGTGAGGGTTTCAGATCACACAAAGGTCTCAAGGGGAATTTTCTCAGGGTCTTTATTCAGACAGATAGTGGGGGATAAATGTATGACAATTAAAAGTGAATGAATAAGAAAAACTTACAAAGAGAGACTACCAGACTACTTTTCTAGCTTTGGACTTCTTCCAGCCACCACAACAGCCAGCATAAGCCAGAAAAAGGCCAACCAAACACTCAGATGCTTCTGCTGGAAAATTACATGGTGTGGTTCAGTATCTGGGTTGCAGAGAAGCCAAGTTCACCCTTTGGTTGCCCAGAGTGCTTGGCTCAAGACGCTGGACAAGGCAAAAGGGGAGTGAGCAACATGAATGGTGTTGAAACACAGGCCCCAGCAGAAGGAGGTTTGGTCCAATGGGATAGCAAAATCACAGGACCTGTCAGTGAGCTTTAGAGCTTATAATACATGCTGTAATTTATGAACACAATATTTCTAAATTACTTTGCAAGAGATAGATACTTGTTTAATTACTGAGGTCTAACATCTGCTATGAGATCCAACTGTGTCATATTCTGAGAGCTCAGAAGAGGTTCAGGAGTCTGGGAAGCCTGGTTCTCACAACAGGATTGTGTTCAGCTTCTTGGAGTAAACAGGTTGGCTTGGGTGCTAGGAAGGATGATGCTTCTAACTGGTGTGTAAAGAGGATTTAAACAGATAAATGGACACACTTCAGAGAATTCTTATTTAAAAAATTGTGTCTAGCAAATACTTTATGATACAATGGTTTACAGTGTCGCCATTAATGAACCATATCTCAGTGAAAAGGACAGATGCATGGATTTTCACTTGCAAAGCATAGTAAGATCAATTATTTCCAAAAAATTGCTGACATATACTTCACCTCATCCCCATAATACACATAAAAGTATTATGTTTTTCTCCAAGAAGCTCACTTAGGAAAAATTATGACTGTAAAAACACTGCATGGAAAAAAGAAAGGATAGACCTAAAAGTTTAAACTGCCTGCAGAGGTCAGGAACATTCCCACAGTGTAAATAATCATGGTTTTATTGGTATTGAGGTGTATCTACAGCTGCAGAGAAAAAGTATTTCTCTCTTTTCGAGCAGCAGGAATAGCCCTTTTGGCCTCTCTTGTTCCATCTTGTGGATGCACAAGTCTATGCATTTTGAAATGTTCTTAGCAAGAGCATGGCACTTACCAGATTTGGATCTGACACTTCACAACTGCAGTTAAGAGTGAAGTCCAAAGGAGCTCATGTATCGTGAGCTATATGCTTGCAAATTTATTTTATTTGTTCAAAATACAAGTGCCTTTCTGTTAGGAGACTTGCTGGATTTGGAGATCTCTGTGGAGAAACATGGTGAAGTGATGGGTATTTAATGAGCAGCAGTTGTGACTGGAGTGCAGGGGGTTCATCATGGGGAGCACCCCATTTGCTTCGTGGCTGGTCATGTGAATATGAGCCAGCAGAGATGTGAAAGTTTCTAGTAACAGGAAGGTATTTTTCTTTTTCTCTCTTACATATTTGCCTTTAAAAGCCTGCAGTTTGCAGCGGTTGGTGAAATTCATAAAAAGTGACATTTTGATAAGCAAATTGTTGAACAAGAAAAATTCATTGATCGATACTGGGCAAATAATTACTCCAGTGTTACCTACAGAATTTTGTAAACATTTTTTATTAATTTCTGCTTCCCTAACACACACTTTGCAGGTACTTACCATCCTTTAAATCTTCCTTTAACATCACACTCAAGACTTCAGCTATATTTTTAAGATTTCTTTGTTATTTTCAGTGTCCTACAGCTTTCCAGAGGTCCAAAGAAGGTCAGTTTTCATCCAAGTGGAATTTCATATGAGGAAGTTTAGGTAAATAATTTGTTCTTCTGATCTCTGTGATTCTGTGTATAACACAGAATGTTCCTAAAAATTGTAACATCTAAGCTTAAATTTTGTCATTTGAAAGAAAAAGAGATGGAAAAACACAAAACTAATGTGACTCTTCAGTCTGAAATGGTTTTGCTTCTCTATGAGTCAGAGGTGAATTCGGTGGTCCACTGAAAAGAAATTTCTGTACCAACATTTCGGGTGTCTGCACAACAATGCCCCTTTTCTTTACCCATTTTCTTGAGTCTTCATGGGGTATTTTTGTACTTCTAGGCAGTAAAGCGTGGTGAAAAACATACAAGGGACAATTGTTTTCAGATGCAAGAAAAAGAAATCACTCCAGTTAACCTATTCAAAACATGCTGATCGGAGAGAAATCTCTCTGATGTTGGTCAGGTTTTTTTTAGAACAAATTAAAAGGTAAATGTCTCAGAATTAACTCCCATTACCGAACTGCATATTTAAGGAATTGTTTTATATACAACTTCCTGGGAATCCTTGACTGTTACCGAGCCAATATTGCAAGGTTACTTTATGTTATACTTGTGTGTTTATTTAAATTGCTGTTTTGGTAAATCTATCCACAATAACCACAATCTGCTGGTTGTGCATTTAGAATGAAATTAAGCACAGCTCCACTGGAGTTGCAAAGGAATCTGAGCTTCAAAAACTTCATTGCAATATGCTTCATGAGAAAACAGCCTTTGATTTCTTGCCACCTGGCTTTTAGAAAAATTTCCTCAAGCAGTCTCTATTCAGATTAGCTGGATTTGGAGGAGTAGGTTCAGTTTGATCAAGTTATGACATCATATTGTGTTGACAAAACAGAAGTTTCCACAAGTGTTTGTAGAATCTTTAATGAATGAATGTCATTGGACTAAAATGAGCTGAATTCAAAGTATGATCTACAGAGGAGACAAAACTATCAGAGGGTCCAGGTCCTGGAAGTAGATTGCATCTATTCTACTCAGTCTGGGACTATGAATTTGCCTTAAAGCAGAGTGTCTGCTATTGATTAGAGATGGGATTCCTTTGGTTTTGGAAAAATAATTTAGGACTTGGTTCTATCCATAGTACCATTACTTACTTTGAGAAAGGTGTTCTAATACCAAATAGTAGACGAAAGCATGGATATTGACATTCAATGTAGTGACATACTTTTGCTGAAAGTTACATCAGTGATCCTATAAGACTACTGAGGGGCTACGTTGTGATACACTTGAATCAATGACATGACAGAGACATTGTACAGCTTTCAATTTAACACTGAATAGTCAAAACAAATTAAATGAACATGACTTATTTTTTCAGATGTTCACATAAATACCACTTTTCCTTTTGGCCTACTGCCTATGCAGTAACATTTCTTTCATGAATTGTTATGCAAACAAGATACAATGTAAGTTTAAGATCTAAAACTGTAAGACTAATAGAAATTATGTGAATGGCCTGACTGCCTGTCTGAGGTGAATCCCAGCATTTAGAATGAAGAATACTCTTAGATTCCCTTAAAACCAGCAAGATGAGTACATTACTCAAGGTTAATCTCTCCTCAATCTCCCTTCTGGCTCCAAGTCACTGTGCCAGTTGAGTTGCAGGTGTGCGAGGTCTCCTACAGACCCACAAAAAAATAATGGAGCTGTTCCATTCTTACACCGAGCTTTAGCTCTCAGCCAGTGAGCACCTCAGAAACCCACTTCAGAAAACATTGGGATTCCCATAGGATGGGCATGGTACAATATGGTACTTGGCTTCACAGCAGGTCACAACTTGTCCCTATCAAAGTCTGGTTTGAGGAGAGGTTCTCCTAATCAGGCCTGTCCATTATGTCTGCATTGGTGTATAACATCAGAAATACAAGGCTTGTTCCATTGCGCTGGAGATTTGATTCTCTGTTTCCTCCATAGAGCTGTAGAAATTCCAGCACTTCAGTAAATTCGCCTGATAACTGAGGCTGGAGGGGCATGTTCCTTTGCACAGTGTAGCTGGATTACCTCTATATCATAGTAAATCGGAATTCATTCTGCCCTCCAGTCTCTCAGTCCTGCTGCTTTAACCCTTGCTTACATTCCCTGTAAACTTCAGGATTTTGATTATTACCCAGTTGATAGCAGTAATATTTCCGAGGAAATTGAACAACCATTTTCAAGTTTCTACTGCAAATTACTAAATATGAGAAAAGATAGAATGCTTTCCTCGCGGTATTTTTTGTCCACACCAGCACAATAAGTATACATTCCACTCTTTCCGACATGAAGCAAGTGGAAACAGACCACATAAGTCAGCTGTGTTGTCAACTCCATTTTTTGGTGCTCAAAAATGCCAAGATGAAATATCCACATGTACAGTTTTGAAGACTTAGGTGGCACCCTCCTAAGTCTTAATTTTTATTAATTTTTCACTAATATATAGCTGTCAGTCATTATCATCTCTATCGTGAGAACATAGTATTGAATTTATAAATTGTTGGTAGTTCTCCGCTACAGTCTGGTTTAGCAAATGCTAAAGTGCTCTACCATTTAGATCATATCTGAATGCATATTAGCAACAGTACGCCTAAGCAATCAAGTTTCTTTAAAACAGAAAATTTTCCCCAGTTTCTGTATGTTGAAATTATGATGATCATTCTTCTTTCGAAACAGGAAATGCAAAAATAGCAAATAAACTTTTTTATTCTCTCCAACATAAAAAACCCCACCACACAGACAGACCTTTAGGAGGAGTCTAATTTAGATTTCACCAGCATTCTCCTGATAGATGATGATGATAAATTGTTACCTTAAATATAATGTGTCATTTAGTACAACAATAAAAACGAATGAGAATCAGGTCTGCCACTCAACAGAATGATGGGGGAGGGATGGAGGAGGAACAGCAGAATAAATAACTAGAGTTTAGTGGAGATATTTAAAAAAATACCAGTGATGTAGTTCTAGTGACTTCAGTCTTTTAATGTTTCACTGTGTTCTCAATCCAGCAAACACATCTAAAACTAGCACAGTAATTTGAAATATATGGTATAAAAAATCAAGCAGAAAAACTTGACAGAGCGAGGCTCCCAATGAAGCTGTGTACTATTGATTAACACTAGTTTTTGAAATGTTAATTAGTTTTATGCTTAACGCTTGTCATTGTCTAAAAGGGCATAGGAACAAACCTTCCAGAGTGAAGGCTGAGAAGTTTTTAACTCCTTCGTGACAGGAATTGGTGCACATTCCTTTGCTTTCAATAGCATCAAGAGCAGACAAGAATTAATTAGCTTTGGTGATCAGTGAGATAAAAGAATGTATCTGAATTAGTTAGCAATGACAAGAGGGTGAAAGAAATATGAAGTAAATTAAGATGTACAGAGTAGTTACTGTCCACAAGCTAACTTGATCCTCTCTATCAGGACAGACAACTTAGCCAAAATATGAAATTATTTCCCCATGGGAATGATGTCTAACAATGTTTGCAACTGCTTTATTCATTTAAGTGCAAGTTGATGGCACATTGAAGACTGAAGTGTATGGAGAATTGAAGGAAATAGAAGGAATAAAATAATGATGATGTAAGAATGTGTTTTTTTCATTATACATTTCAATTTAAGTCACTACTTTGAAATCTTTGAAGAAATGGAGGGATCAGGGGTGACTTTAAATACATTTTCCTCATATTTTTCTGTGCTTCCAATGAACTAAAATCTGGAACAAAATATAAGGATTTGTAGCTTGATAATTCTTCCTGTGCGTCATACATAAACCACAATCTATCTGATAATGCCTCAAATGTTAAGGTAAGGATTTATAGGCCAGATGTGAAAAATCAAAGTGCAGGGAGGTAAGCCACCTGAGCTGACTTAGCACATAGTCCAGTGACCAGCAGAACATAAAGCACTGTTCTACCTTCACCCCCCAAAAGTCACATCCCTGTAGCAGGGAGGGGAGCAGGCTGTGTTGTTCCCTGTTTGGCATTTGTTTCAGCAGGCTCAGTTCTCCCAGCCTGTAAGTAGAGCACATTTCTTGCACACTAAGATCATGTATACATTTTCAATTACCAGAAAAGTGCAAAAATGTGATGTTAAATTTGAATTAGACAAACTCATAAGCGCTCCATTTGGGTTTCAGATTGGCCACAAAGCTCAGAGAACTTGGCAAAGCAAACAGAGCCACTTCCCACTATCTCTGCTAAGGGAGTGGTATTCTGTCGTGAGGAAATAGTCTTGGCTTGTCCCCGTAGTTTGCCGAACACCTTTCTATATTATTGCAATTTGCAGCATTTGACAGATTTCAGAAAAAATATAAATTCTTTTACTGGTTCAAGTTTCTGTGTGAAGACTTCAACCAGTTTCGCTTTGCAAACAGGCCAAATTGTTTCCAAATGCAGAATTCATGATGTAGAGGATTTTTTTTCCCCCTCCTCAAGGGGGATTCTCTGGTAGTGGTTACTCTGTGGAAAAGACTATCTATCCTGTGAAATATTTTCCTTCTTTTTGTCACGTGTCTTTTTCCCCCTTCTCATGAATTTCTGAAATAAATACATTCCAAATGAACTTTGGCTTAATTTAAAAGGCTTAATTATAAAACATAATATGTTGGAAAATCCCTTCTTATCAATTGTCCCAGAAAAAGTCAACTTGTGGAAATGTGACATGCAAACTAAATAAAATCAGGAGATGAAACAATTTTATTGAAAACAAATACCCTTACTGTGTCCATAAGTCTGAAAAAGTCAAGTCTGTTTTCAGTTCCATGTATGTTTTCAAGAGAAACAAAAAAGCCGGAAATGTTTTTGGAAACTGCATAAGCTGCATTATCTATGCACAATGTAGGTATAATACTACATTGATCAGCAACTATAATGTAAAAGGTAATGTGTGACAGTTTTTTATGCTTCTCAGTACTATAAAGGAAGTGTGAGTGGATTTTAAACATTTGGATTAGCACCACAAAGATTTTAATGCTTTACTTGAACAGTTTGCTATAGGGCAAACACATTTGGTAGACAAGTAAAATGAAAGTATGGGCATCAGGTTCCCTGTTTTCTATTAAGTAATGTTGCGAAGTAAGCAGAAGTTGGATTCAGATATCAGATAATTATCTCCACACTGTGTGTCACAGTAAATAATTTTAATTGGTTTAACTTCAGGGACCATTACTGGCCTAATTAGAAACATGAAAAGGCTACAAGTATTAGGAAATATCCTGAAGGAATGAGAACATTAGCAATTCTGTCAAGCCATTTTTAAAATTGTGCACAGTAGCAGTCACATTTCACTAAAAGGCAGTTTTACTTGAAAGGTGCTTTTTAGGAAAACAGTACTTGTGGTTTTGTAATGTGAGAAGTTGATGGGAAAGCGTAGAGAATTTGTAGTGCTTGACATCTGTTATTACTGTGTTAAAGATACACTAATCTGATCCTGAATTCTGTTTTTAAACACATAGGTTAACTTTGCACAGCACAGGAATGATGAGAGGTTGGGGCCAGTGAGGAAGTTCATTTGGTTAAAAGAAAAAGTAAAGCAAATAAGAAAAAGCACCCAGGTTGTGTGGAGTTTGGAAAGATGGTAGGTGAGGAAAATATTCAGCAAAATTATATGTCAGCCTTTTTAGTGTTTTGGTGAAGCTTTGTAAAAATATCTTTTGAGCTTTTCACTCTCCAGCTCTGCCTGGAGGTTTTGGATCTTCTGTAAGTGTCCACACTCCAAATGAGATCACAAGTTGTGCTGAATGACACCTTCTGTTTTAAACACTTCCCTGTGTTGCATTTTAAACCTTCCTGGCCTCTAAGAAAAGACGCTATGAGTTAGAGGCCTGCTTTTTGACTCCTCTGTGCCTGAAAGCCAGCGGACAAGCTCAACAAGGTTAGCTCAACAAGGAATAATTTAACAGACCTCAGATCTCAGTGTTAACTTCCTCACTCTTACAAAAACCCAGACACAGAGCTTTCCTTCATTTGCACTCAGCTGATTGCTGTAAGTGTTATGAATATTTTGAACATGCCGTTGCTTCAATGAGCATGTGGTTGGCTTCGGATTTGCTCTGTCACTGCGTTTGATTTGTCTGCTTCTGCTTTCTAAGGGTTTATTGGTTACTTAACTCTTTTACAGGTGTTGCTTGCTTTTTAGATGTGACTAAGCACCACTAGATGGGTTACAATTGTGCATGTTTGGAGATTGGGGTTGAAGAAAGGAAGGAAAACATGCTAATTAATAAAATATTCATTTGTCACTTTATCTGGATGAGTTTTTCAATTGTGTCCTCATTCTCTCTTCTTGGTGTTTCATATAACGTGCCTGAGGTGGCGCAAGAAATACTACAGAGGAGAATTTTTATGACAACCTTAAGTGAAAGAGGATTTGATTGGTGTTATGCTATACGTTTGCCAATAGAGGCAGGGTAAAATCTTGTGTGAGAGGAACAATGATGGAGACTGCCAAACACCTACAGTGTTTTACTGCTGGCGAACAGGATCGAAGATTTAAGCAGGTCATGCTGCTTGAAGACTTGATCACTACCTGCCACCACTACAGTAAGGGATATTTTTATTGATGATGAAACCCTTAAAGCTATGCATATGTAAAATATATGCATAATCCTTTCATGATTAATCTCTATTCTTTTATTAACTAGTGGGAATTCCGATATACACATGCATAGCTAAAAATGCATTCCCAGCATTGCCCATCTAAATCTTATTCGGTGTCTATGTTCATTGTATAGGCTATGCCCAACCTTACAAGAAAACTCCTTGCGTATTTTTATCTAGCTTCTGTGAGCATTTTTTTGTTCTCATAAAGAAAGTGCTTAGTTTATATTTTTCGTAACTGTTTTGTCAGGACTTTCTTGTCCCCTAATAAACAAAACAGATTCAATTGTTACAGACGCTGCACAATATAGCCTTATTCTGCCTGACATTTCCTTTGTCTACATCTAAAAAATGCCTTAGAGAGCCATCATCTTTAAGCCAAATATACTATATAAGGGTACATAATTATTTACCAAATGTTATTGTCAATCATTTCCTGGTCCTCCTCTAGCATCCCCCAATTTACATTTTTGAAGACCATTACCTATTGAACAGAAGTTCCCATTGATTTAGCAAAGGTTTTTCTGATACAAGAGTGCTTACAATGCTTAAAATGTGAAAAATACCAATAGATCATGCATGAGATACAAATATAACTTCATCTAGTCCATTGGTGTAAATACAACAAAGCAGTGAAACTGCTGAAACTGCTGCAATGTAGACATGCATTAGATAATGAATGAATATGTAAAGCTTTGATTTTGTCAACTAATGAATACACCAGCATAGTCACATAAGACTTAAAAGTGTTTCAGCAAAATGGTTTTTTTGTGACTGCTTAGTTTTCCAGTTATATATTGTGAGAGGTTTTAATGGTATCTTTTTGTACTTAATCTGAAAAGATATTGCAGCAGCAGAGTATACAAGAAAGTGGTTTGTGATATGTAGTAAGAGTTTTCCTTTGATGGCCTCAGTGAAAATTTCCAGATGCAGAGTGCAGAACACCCAGCTGTGCACATAAAAAATGACCTCATGGTGAGGTTTGCCTGGAGCCCCAGTACCACAGGCTGACCACCCGCTCTGCCCTCATCCAACTGACAAAGGACATGGCTTTTGGCACGCATCCATGTGTTTTCATACTCTTGGTGATGATCCGGGTTTCATGTTTTGAAACCATCATAGCCACATCATCTCAGAGCAGCTTCTGAATGTTGCCCCACTTCCTTCACATAAGAAGGATGAAGATACACCTTATATGTGTATATTACATATCACAGAATCACAGAATCACATAATGAAGTGATTCTGTGATATGTAATAAGTTGGAAAAGACCTTTGAGATCAAGTCCAACCTATGACCTCACACCTCCTCATCAACTAAACCATGACACTTTGTGCCCCGTCCAGTCTTTTTTTAAACATGTCCAGGGACAGTGACTCCACCACCTCCCTGGGCAGCCCATTCCAGTGCCCCATCACTCCTTCTGTGAAGAATTTTTTTCTGACATGTAACCTAAACTTCTGCTGGCACAGCGTAAGACTGTGTTCTCTCATTCTGTAAGTGGTTGCCTGGGAGAGGAGACCAACCCCGCTCTTTTCACATAAATAAAGATCTAAAAATTACAGGTAATATGAACAATAAGAAAAAGGTCCAGAAAGTTTCTGCAAAAGACCACACAAGCCAGAAGAACCAGCTATGCAGCAGAAAATGTAATTCCAGTTATATTATGGGCATAAAGGGCGAGTGGCATGGAGCTGCAACCACTCACAGCGTGGGGACAGTACTGCCCCATTGCCTGTGGGACCGTAGAAAGAGAGTCATCAAGGTTGGAAGAGACTGTCAAGAACATCTGCTTCCATCCATCGACCTAGAACCACTACAATCACCCCTAAGCCATATCCCTAGACCACACACAGATGCCTCTTGAACACTTCTACAGACAGTGACTGCACCACCTCCCCTGGCCACTTATCCCAATGCCTAGCCACACTTGCCACAATTTCAGTGATTCTGTTTTTTTAATTATCTGAGCTGAACCTTCCCTGGCACCACTCAAGGCCATTTCCTCTCATTCTTTCACTTGAGCCGTGGCAGAAGGGACAGATCCCTACCTCAATAAAACCTCCTTTCACATAGTTGTAGAGACAATGGGGCAGTGCGGTCCGGGCATGTGTATTCTTCCTTCACCTTAGTGAAAGGCTATGTAGAAGGAAGCAGAAATCTGTCTGAGGGACACAGGAGGGATGGAACGAGACCAGAGCCTTGTTCTTGACCTGTACGTCTGTGGCCTTACAGCTCTAAACCACAGAATAACAAGCCATTGGGCAATACCCCTCTATCACCTCAAGCAAAACGCTGCCCAAGGCTGTGCCAGACTCTTGTCAAGGCTGTCAGTCCCACATCTTTCTGTCAGCCAGCAAACACCTGTCCCAGAGTGTCATGGGCCACAACCGGCCTTTGGCCACCTGTGATAGGGCACATCACTGGGGCGGGAGCCAAGAGCTGGTGTCAGTTTTGATTCTGTTACTTTGAGTCAGCCTCCTTGCGGAAGGGACCTAATCTCTGTCTGTGTGGCTGAGGACAAGAACCTGTCATTCTGTGGTCCTGTCCCTGCCTGGATCTGCAGCTATGAAAGGCAGTGTATGTCGACAAACTTCAAATACACTAGCCATGCTAGGGCAAAATCCTTAGGCCTATCCCAAAGGCCAGTTCAAGACCTTCCATAGATTCTGTGTCCTACAGAGCAGCTCTATGTGGATGTCTTGGGCAATCTGCAATGTGGCTGTACGTAAATATTTAGACTTTTTCTTTTAACCAGAAGAGTTACTAAGTGGCAGTTTTCCTCCTATAAGATAGATACTTTGGTGTCCATGTCAGCATCAGTCCTTAGCTGGAAGGATTTTCAAGTGAGATAGATACCCCCTTTCTTCTGGCATCTAGTGCTTCACCCTCAAGAAATGGGTGTTTTCATTCTGTATATACTTAGAAGTTGAAGATAAAATACCTCATAAAAGAAGGTCCAATGGGAAACCTGCCGTAGGAGACCAGTTAATTCAACATTTAATCTATTTTCTGTCATCTATGAAAAAAAAAGAGAATAGATCCTCTTGAGAATAGATCCTTCTGCTAAGTTAGAATAATCCTTGAAGTCCACTGTACACCATACATGCCTGTGTGGTGGTTGTGGGAAGTGCTAAGGTGTGATGAAACACAGGAAAAAGAGTATGGGAGAATGTGATATCTATCGTTCTCCTGTTAGATAACTGCCAAGTATCCTGGATTGTACTCAGTAGGAACACGCTGGCCTCACCTTGAATTTCACCATATCATTCAGAAATGCTGCTGCATAAATAAAGATCCATTTTAAAAGAAATTGTTTCGTGTCAAAGATGAAAGTATGATTTCACCACCTTTATAAATTTAGAATTATACAAAACATTTTAGCTCAACTTCTTTGTCTTTTCCTTTTTTCCAAAAATGTGGTAAGACTTTGCAGTCATTATTTTCTATTCTGCTTTCCTGTCTAAGTCATATTAATGTGACATTTATTGTTTCACTTCTGTGTGGCTGGTTTGCATTGGAAAGTGATTCTGCATTCCTGGCTAAGTTTTTTTTCCAAACACAATAGAGCTGAATCAGGGTTTATATCTGTGAATGTCTCCAAATTTCTTTATCTGTCCAAGGCAGCAGGTTTCTTATCTGACAGCCTTATAATTATGGAAGTAGCTGCATATTAATGATTTGGTGCTTACATAAACAACTGGCCTCAGAGAAATCTAATGAACTAACTTGCAGGATTTGATTTTGCCTAATTAAATGTAAATAATGTTTAATGTTGTATGTGACAGGATTTCTCCAGAAACTTAGGGAGGTTTTTATGCAACCAAAGTGCTATTATGAATGCAGAGTGAGTGCCATACTGAACATCATGAAATTGCATGTCGTGTTTTGTTTTCAGTAGTTATCCGTCTATGTCTTTAAATAGAAAGCAAAGATATTTAAGATCTGGTGCAGCCTATGATATTGGGTATTAGAAGGTGCTTGTGCTATGCATAACTACATGCTACGCTGAACTGCTTCATCTCTTTCTCTCAAAGCAGGCTATTAGCCTGAAAAAAATTTCAATCAATTAGGATCATTTGGTATCCATCAACACACTTTTTTTAAATGCTTATCGGTTCTCTTCCTTTTTACAGTGTTATGTATAAGCAATTTGAAATGTTTTTGTTCATTAGATATAAACCAGATAGAGCTGAATCATCAGATGCTGTGTCTCTGTTTCATTGCACGGGAACATTTTGTAAATGAAATCCAGAGTAAAATGGACTTACAGCTTTTCATATGTGTGTGTATAAATTTGCTTGTGCTATGTTTAAGAAACCAAGAAGGATGGATCTACTCATCTTTGGGAAAAGACTACAGCAGCTATTTTTATTCCACTCTGCATTTCTCCATGTGGTGTCTGTGTACTTCAAGTAACTAAATTATTACAGTCCCGCCAGACTGCCTATGAATATGCACACCTCAACATCCTGATTTCTACAAGTTTTTCTTAGAGGTAGAAAGGACTTAAAATTTTTACTGGGATCAGTGCTCTGAAGAGGGCTAGTTGTTATTCAGACACCTGAATGAGCTATCAATAATTGAATAATGACATTACCTGAGGAAGATGCCTTGGATAATGTAATGTGAAACACCACCAGTGGATATTATCCTTTATTTATGAAATGCCGCCTCACCTCAACACCCCATCTTTCCACTCTTCAGGAATCTTGAAAGAAAACCATGCAATCAAACCATGGTAAGATACTAAGTGGGAGAACAGACATAGTCAGCCAGAAAACAAAAAGATAAGATTTGTAGTGTGCTTCTCATGCTTCTATGGGATATGAATACATTTATCCTAAGTTTTTGTCTTACATATCCTGATAAATAGAAAATGGATTTGAATATATTATTCTACAGCTGTAAAATTGTCAGTATTTTCCTTACATGGGTAAGTCCTCATTTAACTGTACCTGAGAGCCTATAAATAAAAAATGGGCTGTTATTCCATGGACAATCTTTAAGAGGTTAAATCAAGCAAAAAGTCTTTGCTTTGCTCTCATACAGAACTTAGACAACAGCAAGTTTTCAGAGTTTCTTCATAAATATCACTATTAGGAAAAAACCATTTTCTATTTCAAACCATGCTGCTTCTCAGCCAGGCCTAGCGAAGAACAGGTACTCTAAATTTTGGTCCTGTGTTCTGCCATATGCCAGTGCAGACCAAACATGTACTTTCAAATGGATGCGGATTTCATTTGCAATGTGTTTACAACTGAGTTTGGATTGGCACAGATTTTATGGTACTGATATAGATACATGACACGAAAACCAGGCTCAATACATCTTTGGTTGATGTGTTCTCTCAGATGGAATTAGGCATGATTGTTGAGGCTGGTGATGGTACTGCTGGCATTTTTTTGTCTTTCAGCTGTTGTGGCTGCTGAAACATTTGCTTGTTTCTGTTCTTTCCTTTCGCTTTGTGTTCCTGAAGGCAGATCTGGGTGACTCTGCAATCAGTAGAGTCACTTATGACTAAATGATACTAAAGAGAAAATATTAATGAATTTTATATCAGTATATATTCTTTTGATAAAGAAAACTGCCAAAAAATGTGGGGTGTGTTCATTTCTCATAATTGTTTTTTCTCTGTATCTTTTTTTATTATTATTTTACTGGTTATTTCCATCATCCAATTTTTTAAATTTATATTGTTTTAACATACATTTCTACATAGACTTTCAAAATGAGATGAAAAGCTGAGTTCTATTCTGAGCTAGTTTTGGTGATTTGGCTTTATTTATTTTTGTGTTTTCCTCCTCATTCCCATTTGACTACACTGAGTTTCCATTAACTTTCCATTTTAAGTGAAAGTGCTGATGAGTACATGAGTAAGATTGAGCTACAGATTCAATGATGTGGAAAGCTGAATTAGATCTTCAGTAACACCCTCAAACATGCACATGTATATGCAGTGAGATACATTTATTTTGACTTTGACACAAAGCAGGCAAAGCCACAGAGAACTGTAATTCATTTTTTTTCCCTTTTCTTTCTTTTATTTTCTTAGCAAAGCAAAATTTCAGTATTTTTCTAGTTTGTGTTCATCTGCCCTGACCTGCTGAGAATTCATTTCAGTGAAAAAAGGTTTTGTTGGCATTTATATTGTATGTATAAATATCATTGTATAATTATGATTCAAGAACTTGTAAGTGACACTTGAGACAGAGCAAATACTGTAGGCAGATGAGGTGGTTGGAACCTGTCAAAGTATTGCAACTAGGTCTAGATATTCTTTTAGTTTTCAAGGTGTTATTTGCTGTATTGCACTTCAAAAATATGTTTAAGTATAAAAATATATGCTTTCCAGATTAAAGGTATTTTAAAACCCATGATTTTTATGTGCTTTCCAGTATTTCTGGCATGCACTATAATATTTTTATCTTTCTTACCAGCCACATTCAGAGATTTTTTAATCCAATCTTTCAAGGTTTAGTTTTAGAGTCACAAGAACACACTGCAGTTTTAACATCTACAGACATAAATAAAGCCTACAGCACAATGCATAATAATATCTCACATTTGGTGGAATTCGGTAAATACTCTATAAGGGACTTCTGGTATGAAGTAGCTATTCCATGTGAATCCATATTGAGACACACAGCAGAATACTCTTCAGACACTGCAAGTCATTTCAAATCAGCTTAGACCTCCCTCAAAACCTTAAATAGTAATGAAATTGAACATCCATGCAAGGCACTGTGCTTTGCCCTACGGCAACTGTAGTCACAGGCCTGCTTCTTGCCATTTGTTCCCAATTTAACCAGAATAACACGTCACTGGTGAACATATATGTGAACATACTGGTGATAAAACCCCTGGAAGAAGTAGCTTCTTCAATATGAGGCAGTTGTCCCAACACCCCAGGTTCTTCAGCCCCATCTCATTGTTAAGAGTTTTGGCTGAAATTCAGATCGGGATAAGGATTTGGACTCTAATAAGTAGTGTTATATTCAGTTTAACAAGATGAGATTGAAAAGATGAATTGAAGGCAGCAGTTTTGGGAAGGTAATTATTTGTTTCTTGTGTCCAGTGCTTTGGGTTCTTAATTTCTTTTCTCTTTTAGGTAAAACTTTGTAGCCCAAACAATATAATGAACTGGTTTCAAAGTCAAAGCAACGTGTATAAATCCAGAGTCATGTCACTTGCTTCAGTAAAATTATCCCAGATTTACACCTGTGTTGGTGAGAACAGAGGCTGTCCAGTTAAGATTAAGCCAATTAATAAAAATAACTTTGTTTTGGTGTTCTACTGATTGAGTGGTTAACACGTTTTCATTGTGTTGATATCGCCTAGTTTCACTTTGCAATGCATATCTACTCAGAGTAGAAATGGTTAAATATGAAGAAGCCAGGTTATTACGCATTTCAATTCCAGAGTCAAATATAAAAATTTCTATTATAGGGACAATTAATTACATCTCAAAATGGCAAATGTGCATCCTTGTCAGGTAGAGTGTACTCTGATGGCCTTTCCTCAAACACTGAATGTGGAGATTTGATCTCTTCTAATGGTGCTGAGAAAAGGGTAATTACGCTATGGTCAAAGCTAATTTGCTTTCTGCCAGATGAACTGTTGTATTTTATTGTACGCTGACATTTTAAAGTAATTACGGCACTGTTGACCTTAGACAATTCCAGTTGTATCGCTGTCTACAGCTGCAGCGTTCTACCTTTGGCTGGCAGACAGCGGCTGTAACGAGGTAATGACACGGACAAAGAGCACCATATGGGGCTCCTTTGAGATACACAAAGCCCAGCGAAAGGAAACAAGAAAATTTTAACATCATCATTTCAGTCACCCATTTCTACAGCCATAAAAGATCCCATCCCCCTGTACACAAAATGCCCTGAATACTTGGTCATATACTGTATATCTGTGTGTTTTCCTTCTGTAAATGGCAGTGTGCATTAACAAGAAAGAGGTCAGGTAGAACTGAATGTGACGGACTGGTCTTTCTCTGACATGAGTTCAAAGGCTAAAGACTATTGATTGAGATAAAAGCCTAGGTTCTTATCTAATGTTAAAGACACTCCTTGTTGTCTGAAAGCTGTGCACATAATTAGGCTGAAAGAAAAGCACTTCATCCAGAAAATCACTATAAACTGAGCTTCATTAAACGTAGATATTAGTTAATTTAAAGGAAGACGTTATTTTTCACTGATATATTTTAATGGTTGTCTCTTCTAAGCTAAGAAATATAATCATGTGCAGAGAGTTTCCTGGCTAATGTATTCCGGCTAGGACAGAAAAACAGATTGCTATCACTCACAGAGAGTAATGCTTTATTCTCTGAGAGAAAAAAATGTAGGCTATTGAAGACAAAAATTTATTGTTTCAAAGATCTGGTAGAAAACTGAAATTTACTGTTGCATTAAACATTTTCCTACTGTTTTGTGGCATGGGCAATAGAAATGTTCACTAGTTCAAAGGCAACAGGATTTTACCTGTGTCATGCTCTACAACTTGCATGATAAATGTAAAGAGATAGTGGAAATGATTCTATGATTGTAAATCAGTTAATCTCCATTGGAGTTAGTTTTCCACAACGAGGTCTGGTTAGAAACAGTAAGAAAAAGGAGATTACAGTTGGCATGTGTCAGAAAAATTACATCTGAAGAAACAGGTTAGTCCCAGCATTCAGTGTTGCTCTCGGCTCTGAACTGATAATATCATTTCTTAGAAATCTAGTTTTCAATTTTGCACAGCTCATCTGGTTGTGGCTGAATAGTACATGGAGAAATAACCTATGCATCCTAAAAGCCTGTGTTTTGAGAATACCATCTCTTTATGAGAGATTCTGGAATGGGAATGGTGTTTTAAAAGTTACACTATGATTCAATATAGAATTCTGTAACTCTGGCTACTTACTGAAGTTAGTTTTCTGGCCCAGAATTTACATGTGAGATGCATATGTTTCTAGTAATTGTCCAGCCTAATGTTTCAGTTCTGGACTCTGGTTATATTTTTGGGGGTGGGGTGAAATACTGTGAAAGCATTTTTCTTGTTTTGGTTTTCCTTTTTAATACTTCTGTTATCCCATACAAAACACAGATGCCCTGGTGGTGATTCAAACAAGGGCCATCACTCTGTGCATAAAGGGCCTGTGTTGTCAACCACCCAGAAAAACACCATCTCTGTGCCTGAAAGGCAGAGTGACAAAAGGTGGAAGCCATGCCAGCTGCTTTATGGCCATGCTTTCTGTAGTGATACTTTGCAAGAGGGCATAAAGAGAAGCCAAAAAGAAAAAGATTATGTACAACCTAGAATTTAGAAAAAAAACCGTCTATCTGTAGCATTGTAGCATAACACTGTAGAGTTGTGTAGAGTTGTAAGAGTGAGATAGAGAGGTGCAATATATTTTAATAGAAGACAAAAACATGCCCTTAACACACTGTAAAGGTGATACAAGGAGAAATAAATCGTGCTCCAGATGTTCATATTCACACTGCTAGCCTGAAAGTAGAGAGTCAAGGAAGTGTGATGGCACAGATGATCTTTTTCTTTATCCAGAATGCAGAACAAAAGCAAAGCATATGACAGGTCTCACTCAACCTAGTCCTACAATAAAGTTGTTAGTCTCTGGTATCTACTCATCAAGAGCAGTGACAAAAAATATCTGTATGGCAAAAGAGCAATTTATCCCACGATGTATAAACATCTAGATATTTCCCCAAAGAATAAGGTGAGATAGCATCAAGGAAAATGCATTGTCTATATACTGTTTTCAAATTTGGTTGTAATTTGTCCTGTGTCTGTGTTCCAAAGCAGATGGAATTTGAGGCTAAAACATCTCTGTTATAATATGAGGTTAGGTGCTGCAGCTATTTTTTTAATCACAACATGCATGCTTGCTCTGCATCCTGTACATCTTGTGTTTGCTCTGTATGCTGCAGCAGCTAAAGCTCAAAATAGGACTCTGCTTCATGCATAGGCAGCAGCTTGAGTCAGTTGAGCCAGAATGGGTTTATCTTCCTAGCCAAGCTAAGCTTGTCTCAGCTGGAAACTGCATGTTACATGTGGGATAGTTCACAGGTAAAGAATTACAAATTGCACCCTATTATTCTTGTTTTATGCAGATTCCATATGGGACATGCATGGGTTGCTATTAATGCAGCTTCACTGAAAAATGACTTGGAATGGGGCAAGAGTTATTTGTGATCTTTTAAATTAGAAATGGGAATACATTTTTCTGAACTATTAGCACAGTCATTATTTGTATGTTGAAGTTGTTGATGATGCCACCTACATTCCTTGGTGGAGGTCATGACGCAGGACAAGATCCACTATTGATCTTTGTGGAGCTGTATTTTCACTCTTCAAATTGGCTTCCATTTAATGTGAATTCTTATGAAAGCTCACTGAGGGAAAGAGAGTTGGATTTCCTGATGGAAAATTAGATTTAGGGAATAAGCAACCTATGACAGGAGAGAGAAAATTTAAAAGAAAGAAATTTGGAGGATGGAGACAAGTAACCTGGAAAAGAAAACAAGATCTTGAAATAGACAACTGACAACTGGTATCAAAGATGAGAAAGAGGGGAATTTTGAGAAATTCATAAAGCAGGGGCATTGTAGGTGAAACAATTGAGAAGATAGGGTGGTAAAGAAAGGAAAAGTATCTGAGAAGAGAAAGAAGAAAACTAGTAGAATGGAGATTCCAGGCTAAATTAATCCAGGCATTTTGCTGCAATATTTTGTGACGTACAGTTTCATCAAGGATTTCATATTTGGATACATTCTTTGTCTTTTGCAATATTTATATTTAGTCTTTCTCTTTGCGTATGAAGACACTGGAAGCAGTCCACAAGTAATTTTTAAACTTTCTTGAAAATTTTCAAAAGTTATTTTCTTTTAGAACAGAATGGCTCTCTTAACTCTGTTTGAAATGAACTAGCTCTCCATGCAAAGCTATTTAGTGCTAAAAAGGATAGTAACTTTAATCAAATATATAGATTCATTAAGGACCATACTATATCTGTGTCAAATATGTGACCCTCCAATCTGTGTGCAGTTAGCTGTGGCCGTACTATCTCCTCATGACTATCTTGAATTGATTGCCCATGAAATAGTCTGTTGACTGCTTTTCTATCAAAACAAATATAAAGACACATATCTGGCACATAAAATTATAACTCACAATACTGACATTGAGACTTCTTGAGATATAATGAAGCAAAAATATATTGTCTAAAAAAATCACTTTCTTTTATTCTGATTTAAACATTCATTTCCAATGCCAACAGTTTTTTTGTACTTTAATTTATTTAACTTTAAAGTTAAAATTGTCCTGTGCATAGTAGAATGGTTCCTTAGTATTACCTCAAAAGTAATAAAATTTGAACTGTGGCAGCAATAACAAATTCAAATAGTTTTAAAAAGGGAAACCTTAATTTATTTCCTAGGTTACAGGTAGGCTATTTGATTACACAGCAGACATGCCCATATTATCTGTTTTGAATATAACCCTGATCCTTCAGAGAAGTTAAAATTTCTTTCAACATGGAAATCAATGAAGAGGTAATGACAATTTCATTGGAGAAGAGTATACATATATATATTTCAATATATATAACAACATTCAAAATGTTGTTCACTTTACTTATAATTCCTATAGCAGTTTATTGTGGTTTGTTGGTTTTGTTGGTGTGCCAGTTAGGACAAATTTGGAGGAAAATATCCTCTGATGGAAGGCAGGTTACAACCACCCCTCCCCCACCAGGTTTTTGTTATGTTGTTATTTTTTTCAAGAGGACAGTAGTAGCATTTTTTCTACACAGAGCTCTAAAAGGCATCATTTGCCTTCCAGAATTTTAATAGGACCTTTGTTCTACATAGCCAAACCTTTAATCTCAGTGCTGGATTTTTAAAAAAGCAATAAAATTATTTTTAAAAGCTTGACTTTGACGGCTAAATATTCATTTACTAAAGAGGTACTGGGCTTTTTCTCCCTTTACGAAATGCCCCAACTCGTTTCTTCTGAGTCACTTGTAAAAAAGTTTTTCAGCACGTCTGAGTCAGCCCTTGGTCATGGACTGTTCATGTTCAGAATGACTAGTGTGTCCCTTTCTCACCTTCCAAGAGTACCACAGGTTTTGGGGAACTGTCACTTCTTTCCTAGTCCTTTGAGCAAACCCTTGTTTATTGGAAGCCATCAGGCCTCTGTTGCTCTCTATAGCAACCACAAAGTCAGAGGTGGAAAATTATTTCAATTTCAGAGCTGCAGTTTAAAAATTTTTCTCTTAAATGCATGATTTCAGTAGTAGTGAAAAAGCCTAGCACTATAAATAGCTCCCTATTTTTAATGTTTTAAAATGTTCTGCTTTGCAGTCTTCACTGCATCCTAATCTGGAAATTCTGCAGTGTTTCTGTTGTGCCCTAGCTCTCCTTTTATTTCTGTACTATTCATTTTAATTTGCCTAATTAAAGAATTGTTGTCTACCTACAATTCTGAATAGAACATCTTGAGCTGCAAAGTTTAGATTATATCAGAATTTAGAAGTTTCATAGGTGATCTGAGCTTTCTGTGGCATTTAACCCCATTTGGCACAAGTTGTTCTATTTATTTTAGCAAAAGTTTATTACTAATGTCATCAAAGCAGAGTGCAAGATCACCTCTGAGTTATTTGTAACTCAGCTCATATCATTTCAGGATCTCAAGGGCACATATCTTCACATGTTAAGGCAGCTGAAATACATGGTTTTTAGCTAATCGTTATTCTCTCATTGAGTTAAATATGGTTCTGTTTCAATGAGCTAGAATAAAACTTTCTTTAGGGCTATGGCCAGGAAAGTTTGCTACACTCTGTTCTTTAGGGACTCTGCTGCAGGCTACTGAACTCATTGATCATGAAAATAGGACATTAAAGGAACAGTACTTTTAAAAGGTGTTCTCTGGAGGTGTTTTACTCTCTGGCTAAAGTGGTCATGCACAGTTTCAGAGTGAGATCATTCACAGCACTGTGCTGCCTTCCCAAGTCCATACGAGAGAGCAAACAGATGACAATGCATCTATAATATTTTTCTATATATGTTTCAGATGTTTGACATAGACAAAAACTAAGAATCTTGTGTATATTTAGCTAACTGTGTGCTAGTTAGTGGGTTTTATGTTCTAAAGATTTAAACTCATATTTCCAGACTAGCTGTAGAGAAGATAGTAGTGTTATCACCTGGTAATTCATTTTTTTATCTCTGACAGGGTACAGTAATTCTTCAGAGGAAAGTAACTAACACCATTACAGAGGGTGTCACACCTGCTGAGAGAAACTGAGGTTTATTTTTTATTGGAAGGGTGTAAGAGAGAGGTCAGTAAAAGAGGAGGACAGGACCTCAGACAAATGACAAGTGTTAAAGGTTCACAGAAAGATGGAAAAAAGTGAACAAACTTTGCCTATGTAGAACAGCAATTCTGGTTGGTTAGTTTATAGGAAAAATAAAATGGGTCAAACTTAAGACAGTGTATATTTGAGCTGTTCTGTATTTTCCTCCTTAATTTTCATATCTTTTGCCTTCTCTTGTGCTTTTTTATAGTACTTGAAATATTTTGGATGACACTAGAGCTTTATAAAGGTGGTCCTGTAAACTTTCTCACCCTTTGTTGTGTTGTGAGTGAGTACTGCTGTGTATAATTCCCTAAAATTCAGGATGAAAACTGAGTCTACTTAATTTAATTCTGCTGCCCATTAACTTCAGGTAGAAGACAGGAATTCTAACCTGAAAACAGCGTGCATCTCAAACTGGCACAGAAGTCTGTTTTTGCAGATTATGGCTGGTTTAAGAAACCTCTGAACTGTCACGTACCATCTGAATTAATGAGGCCATACAGGTCTAAGGTCTCTAAAAAGGCCCATCTAGATTAGAATTGATTAATCCTGTGGTGGGCTGCAGAGTATTATTAGAGTGGCAACAGATGTAGGTTTTGTGTAAGCATAATTTCATAAAGATCATCAGCTGTATTCTTTAATTAGGGATGATCACCCATAACCTGACTGTAGTGAAAATTTCTCCAAAACCATTAACACACATTTGCTGAGAAGTAACTTTGTGAAGAAAAATAAAAGTCAAAGATGATTTATAAGTAAGAAAATGTGTTCAGAAAAATTCAATGTGGAACACAAATCCCTTCAAATATTTGAATTTCTGACAGAATTCCTATTTCTGTATCACATATGAATTTCCACCTTCCTGTTGAAGTAATTAATTTTTCATTTTACGAATAAAATTAACTGTTAAATCAAGTAGTGACTGAAAGATAATGTAACTATCATATAGATATACCTAAAACCAAAACTGCAGTTTTGTACTCCATTTAGCATTGAAGAACTCAAAAATATTCTGATTCAAATTTGACAGCTGTTGTTTCTGTAATCAGTTAATATAAAGCCTGTGATCTGAATACAAATAAAGATCTATTTCTTTTTAACATAAACACTAAATGCTAAGCCCAGTAGAATGTTGAAGACAATGGAATTTGTAAGATATAAATGTGGAAAAAGAATAAAAACAAGCTTAGGGAATGTTTGTGGTGTGTTAAAAATCTCCTGTTCTATAACTCTACAGAAATAATTCCATAGAAGAAATTGATCACTTGCTAAAACACCATCTAAATGTTTGTCAACTGTTTGCATGCTGTTATTGGTATCATTTAAAAAACTATTCTGTAGATGAACAAGCAACATTATTCTTTTAACAGACCTTTTTATTTTTTGCTTTGTGGTTTTGAATTCCAATGTACAATCAATTGAATATCACAAAACCTATTAGGTATCTAGCCTTTAATTTCCTACCCTTCAATATTAAATGGTCAAAATAAGTGGTTGTTTTAGAGTGATTATCATGACCATAATGAGGCCTGACACTTGTGACACTTGAGACACGCAACCACCAGCAGCTCCATCACAACAAAGGAGCTCAGAGTGCAACACATTGTAGTGGTGGGGAGAGTTGTGAGTTCACGGCTTTGCACAGCAGATGTGGCCGCACATCTTTGCACCCCTAAACACACATGCTCATCCAATCTGACAGATCAGACAATGGCACAAAAAACCCATCGCTGGTGCTTAAACAAAGACTTCATCTCTAAAGAGACTAAGCTGTGTGCTGAATGTGCTGCCACTAGTAAATTTTCCAAATGGAAAACAATGTGTATTTTATTAATGAAAAACAAATCAAAGCAGGGATGACAAATGCATTGGTGCTTTTTTTAACATTTTATTAATTGTGTATTCTCTTTATTTCTAATATTTACCTTCATATCATCATGCAAATGATTTTGTTAATTAGTTGTATATGCTTCACACAACAAATGCAATGAAGCTAGGGGAAAGGAAGCTAGGGGACTACACTAAGATAAAAAATTCATCAATCAAGTGAAATATGATTTTGCAGTCTTTAGTGTATAAATGGAATTTTTTTCTTTAATACTTATTTGGACAAAAAAAAAAATGTATGAACTAGAGTCTTTAAAGTCAACTCTACCTGGGTAATTGAAAAATTTATTTTTAAAGAAGAAAATAGAAAACTCAATTTTCTATTCAACTTAACAGCAACAGAGCATTAAAAAGTGAAGTTAGATATGTGCATATTTACCATAAGGGAGTGAACTGGGCATTAATGGGCTCTGGAGGCTTATTTGGAGACAGCTGCGCTTATCATGAATCTGGAAAGTGAAATAGCAGCCGTAGTGTGCTGTAGGTCAGTCACAAATGTTGACTTCAGAGAGTTATAAATCTCCAGCATTACTTCAGCTGCCGAATCTCGGAACAACCTTCTAGCATTTTCCTATAATTTAAAGACTATGTAAGGTGTATAGTGAGAGTGTTAGATGAAAATATTAATTTAGAGATAAATCCTCTAAATGCTCTCAAGCAGCAGCTTCTGCTGAGGATCATCTTCTGGTACACTTCAAATGGCAATTGCTGCTAGTTTTGTCAACAGTAGGAGGTCATGGATGACTGCCAAACAAAATAAGGACTTTTCAATAAAATGCTTTCAGTTCTAGGTAGCCACAGAATATCTTCCTGTGCCATTTAGTTAGTGATATTTATACTTTGATATATCGTTTAATACTGACGATTCCTTGACAGAAATCTTAATTGTGAAACGAGCTGGAGTAAAAAGCAATTAAACACAGTTAACTCCTTCTGGCACGTCCAGAAAAGATATTTTGTTGTCACTTTTGAATGTTTTAAAGGTATTATCCAGGCTCACAGATTTCATATCCCACTGTGAGGCTGCTGGTCTTCAAATCTGATATTTACATGTTGAAATCCAAAGCTTTTAAGAAAAGTGGTAAAATTTCGTAGCAAATTAACTTTTTAAGTACTGCGAAATAGAGAAGGGGGTTGTATTGTTTTAACTTCATCAACATGAGCTATAGGAACAGACTTTTTCGCTCTTGATAATAGAACCCTGTAGTTAGGTATGCAGATTTTTTAGTTTCTGCCCTGTTGGTAGAAAGAATTTTTGTAAAATATCAGGACAATGACAAAATTGTAAAGTCAAAATTCCAGGCGGTTTTTTTTGCAAGGTAAAGTGAAATCAGCGGTAAGTGACGTGGTTGCCTGTGATAACACAAGCTCAACTTACAAAATTCCAAGTTCTGTATTCTGGTTTTAACAGCAATTTTGCAGCCTACAGATTGTGCAATAGATCTACAATTCATCAATATGCAGTACACATAAGCTACATAGGCAATATCCATTAGGTGATTTTAGCCGACCAGCTGAGTGTTTTAATGAATGAATTAGAGTGTCAGGCACTACTGTATTTCATACGTTCCCAAATATGAAGTTGATGATGAAACTTTGTTAATTCTGATGGTGAAGTATAGGAGGCCTGAAAAATTGTCTCTTATTACCTGGAAAATGAACATAGCCCTTTACATGCAAAACGGTCACAACTCTTGTATCTGATGTGCTCAGCTATTACAGTCTACATTTTCTTACCACAGTGGACTTTGAGTCATATGTATTAACAAATGTTACATATTTTTTTGTGTAAGCTGTTCAGGATCTCTTTTATCATTCTGGTTGAGTAGGATTCAGTCTCTGTCAAGTTCAAAAAGTGATCATCTCCCCTTTGTGAAAATTTGACAAGTAC
>VZTI01003718.1:28712-66377 GCA_013397865.1 Struthidea cinerea
CACCCTCAGCAAGTTTGCTGGTGTGACACCAAGCTGTGTGTTGCAGTTGACAGGCTGGAGGGAAGCGATGCCATCCAGAGGGACCTTGACACACTTGAGACGTGGGCCCGTGCAAACCTCACGGAATTCAACAAAGCCAAGTGCGAGGTCCTACACTTGGGTCATGGCAATCCCAAATGCACCCATAGGTTGGGCAGAGAATTGACTGAGAGCAGCCCTGAGGAGAAAGACTTGGTGGTGATGGTTGATGAAAAACTCAACGTGAGCCGGCAGCGTGCGCTCACAGCCCAGCGAGTCAAACGTGTTCTGGGCTACACCCAAAGGAGCGTGGCCAGCAGGGCAAAGGAGGTGCTTCTTCCCCTCTGCTCTGCTCTTGTGGGACCCCATCTGGAGTGCTGTGTACAGCTGTGGTGTCCCAACAGAAGGAGGACATGGAACCATCGGAGCAAGTCCAGAGGAGGGCCAAGAAGTTGATAAGAGGACTGGAGCATCTCCCCTATGAAGACAGGTTGAGAAGGCTGGGGCTGTTCAGCCTGGAGAAGGGAAGGTTGAATGGAAAACTCATAGCAACTTTCCAGTATCTGAAGGGGTCCTACTGGAAAGCTGGAGAGGGACTCTTTATCAGGAACTGTAGTGATAGGACAAGGAGTAATTTGTACAAACTGAAAGGGGAGAAATTTAGGCTGGATATTAGGAAGAAATTCTTTACTGTGAAGTTGGTGAGGTACTGGAACAGGTTTCCCAGGGAGGTTGTAGATGCCCCAAGCCTGGAAGTGTTCAAGGCCAGGTTGAGCAAACAGGTCTAGTGGGGGGTGTCCCTGCCAATGGCAGGAGTGTTTGGGATTAGATGATGTTTAACATTCTATGATTCTTTGATTTTTCTTTTCTGTTCATTTCATTCAATCACTTAGAGACAGAGAAGGGCTATTGTTTCATTCCTTGCCTGTATCAGTTACCAATAGTATCTCAGTATTTTGCATCCTAGTTTTGTATCTGAGATACAAAGGCATAGTACTCAGCTAGTTTCTCTCCTCCCTGTGCTGAAGACATAAAGGGATTTGAATTTAACACAGACATGACCTCAGAAATCTTTTATAACCTCAGCTCACCCTGGTTCCATAAAAAAAAAAATGCATCCTCCTCAGATCAAGCCAGTGTAACACACATATTATAGTATTAAATACAGACCTGTATCACAGATGGGAGATCATACTCCTGTGATGGGACCTGGATATTTGTCTGCCGAGGGAGTTGGAAGGCTCTGTGGAACACTAAGTTCTTTTTTGTTGATGACTGTCAGCTATCTATACAATGTGGCTGCCTGCGGTGTTCAACACTTCTCCCTCCATCCCTGTTGTACTATTGTATCTCCTTTAGACCACAGCTTTTCTCAGTAGGAATTAAAACTAACATAGGCTGGTTTTCAGACCTAAAGTCTCTGCAAATTCCTCCAGAGCACTAGGTTTCTCTATCCAAACCAGTCCTTGGCCAGGTAACTACCACCTGGAATTGCTCCCCAGAAGTCTGACATTATATATGCCAGCTTCCTGCAAACAATGAAGGAAGACTTCACAGCCCATATTTTACATTAGAAACACTGATAAAAGACAACCGGTTACACTTCAGGTGGGAAAGTTGTGAAGTCAATGCACCTGACCACATTCCTACAGATTACATGGTTTAGAGCACATGATTGTAATCAGAACCAAGAATAACCTGTTTGCCATTTTAGAGAGAGGTGGAATCACACTACAAAAATACTTTGGGAATTATCCTGTCTTGTTCCCCATGCTCTGAGAGTCCTTTGTCTATTTTTCAATGGATAGAGATCAGGATTTTGTAAAATGTAATTGTATCTCACATATATGTAAAATAGGTAGATAGAACACCACTAAAAAATGCAAAAATGTAATAGCCTACCTGAGGCTAGTCTTAACTGCAAAAGTAAACATTGTTTCTGGAAAAAGTACAGTTAATTTTGATAACTTTTAAAATAAATAGAAAAGATTTTTTAAAATTATATGCATGCAGCAAATTGTTTTGCATGTTACTTCAGTAAAAACCTGAAATAACTGGCAAGTAACATCTCATGTAATTTTTCTCTACTATTTTCAGTCGTTTTGCGAAATGACTGGTTTCACAATCTGACTAGAGCATAAATTTAGATCTCTGTGATACTCAGCTTTTTTCTATGTTCACTGCCTGTTTTTTATTTTTGATACAAAAATTACAGGGTATTTGTTCTCTCTGTATCAGGATAGATATATCATTTTCAAGCATATGTTGACATCAGTTATTCATAGGCAGTGTCTACAGTATTTTCAGTAAATTTACCATCATTGCTGGGAGAGAGTGCAAAAGTCCTTTTATTTCTTTATGCAAACATAAGGAGATTAAGGAAAGGAAACCCATGAAGTTCCTTTAGGGTTTTATCATTAAGTGTGAACAATGCTGTCATCTCCTGGATAAGCCCTAAGTATGGATACTGCAAATTCCATTAAGTATCTCTTTCTAGTTTTAACAAAATATTACCCAGTAATATGAGACCATTGGAAAACCATGGTAGCTATTCACTCTGGTTTTATTTCAGGATTTCTGTGTTATAAAATTTAAAGGTTATAAATAATGTTGTGATGGTAGGGGTGGTTTTTTTTTATTTGGGCTTTTTTGCTTTTTTTGCTTTTTTCTTTTTTTTTTTTTCTGGAAACTGTTTTTTGGAAATGCTTCCTTTAGGACATGGATTGTTTAACTTCTTTTTCTAAGAGCAATCAGAAACTGCACATCTTAAGCTTTCAGCTCTGCGTCCCTCTTACTGCTTTCCAGCTAAATCAATAGCGTAGGCAAAACCAGTTTGAGGTTTTGAGGAGAAAATTCCACCATAACTGAGCTGTGTCTACTGCTTCTGTTTTGATGATATTTGTAAAAGCATCTCCCTGATATTTTCTGTTTGGCATAACTGTTTACCAACTTCATAGTTAATATACCAATTTCACCATAGCAAGAAGATTAATTCTTTCTGAAAAACGTTTTGCAAAAGCAATGCTTTACCAAACCACCTCTCTTGGCAGAGGCTTCTGGGATAAACAGACCATGGCTGGAGCAGCAAAGATTTCAGAAGAAGCCCTTAGGACAGATGAGCTCAAATGGGTGATGGGGGAAAACTATAACATGCTTTATGGTCTCAGTGCTCTTCTGCAGCAGTATCTGATCCACAGATCTGAAAAATAAGGCTGTTATCTTCCACGTGGGACAAGCCCAAGGCAGTTGTTGTAACATGTCCTGCCTTTGGCTGTATTGAATGTCCTTTGAGGTCAAGGATCATAGTGGGTGCAGGAAGAGCTAACCTGCTCATATAAATCTTATTAAAGAGCTTCAAACCTGTACAGAAGAATTTTTGTTATCTGTTACCTCTACATGGCATGTGGAGTCCTTATTGCTACTATTTGTAGGTAGCACCACGGTTGCTTTGGTGTATTTAGTAGATTGCAAAAAAGCGTGGTGAGGGAAGGGCCATGACAGCTTCATGAGATTTGTTTTGCAAAAATCATTTGTAATAAAGTGTAGAGCAGTGTTTGCAGAACTGAAATCCGACTCTTGGTCAGGCATCCAAACAAATTTCTGTGACTTCTGGAGAGGAAGCTCTTTAACTTGTTTAGAAAATGTAAATCTATTAATATGTCTCCTTACTAATATTAATTTGTTTTGATTAATGTGTTTTTACAGACAGGAATATATATAAAATCCTGATCCTTACTGCAAGTAGTTTTCTTTGGTACATATTTGTAATGACTTTAATGTCTTACTATATTGGTGCAGTTTGAACTGGTATGCTTAACTCATAATTAATGCTGTAATCACAATAGCTAGACGACTATTTGTCACATAGAAAGCTGTTTTATCTTTTCCTCCATGACTTGAATACCTTTAAGTTTATATGTTCAATATTGTTGATATAGATGTCTTTAAAACATACAAAGAAAAAAAAAATAGTATTACTGTCTTCTCTACTTCCAAACATTTCATGACAAAATCATTTAGAACAGCACAGTAAATGCATAGATGCAGTGGATGCATAAAGGCAATTTCTAAACATAATCAATGTCCCATATTTTTCAGTGCCTTTAAATTCTGATTTAGGGTAGTCAGTTGGAGGTGCTTTACAAAATGACAAAGTTGTTTGAGGTCTGTTCCACAATATTTTGACAACTTCAAACCTCTTGGATATGCCTTTCAGAGGACACAGAAAGTAAAGATACTAAAATTCATATTTTGATATCTCTTGAGCAAAAGAGGAGAGGAGCTCCTCATCTGTATGAACAAGCTACTTAGAAGATCAAAGAAGGGTTATGTACAGACACACAGAAATTTTTAGGAGTGTTTGTGTTAAGCTAGATATAATGTGTTCTTGGCTATTCAAAAGGCTAGATGACCAAATAGCACGGGCATCGGCTCTAGTGTGGGTGTAGAAGAAGTTCTCTCTATCCATTTCTTATCCATTTCTAGTGCTTGCCCTGTCAAGATTGTGGATATACTCTTTCTGGTGTCATTTCATGGCTTTTCATGCTCAGTATCTGAGGTCAAATGAAATGTACTTTGTTGGTGGCAAAGTTACTGAGCCATTTCATCTGTAAATGTGCAGTACTGATTTGTTTTTCTGCCTAAGAATGTGAGAACCTGTAATGATTCTAAGAGTTAAATTAAATGAGCTTGAAGTCTCTCCACCCTAGAATTGCTCAAACATGTTAATTTATTTCCATTCAATAGTAAGCTTAGACAGGGATTTTTACGGTTTATGAGTGATTTAAAAAAATACAGATCATCAAAATGAAACCTCTGAGGAATAGTGGGGAGGAGAAAGGAAAAACGCAGAAAGTTGAATATAAAAATTTTTTCAGCCTCCAAGAACATTTTCTGATCAAAATCAGGATTATTGGCTGGTGTTCTCTACATTCATTGGACAACATGGAAGACAAGCTTGAGATTCATGCCTCAGTGATTCAAAGTGGGTCTGGGCCTAACCCTCAGCAGTTGTGGCCATTCTATTTTCAAAAATTAATAATTATGGAATTAAGCTTTAGCACCATCTCCTTGTGCTTGTGTTGTTTACTTGTTGTGCTGTGTGCTTGTTGCTTTGTGCTTGTGCTTTTCAAGTATTCTGACTGCCACAACACAATTGTTTCAGCAGAGAAGTAGATCACTGGAAAGTAAAAACTGGTAGTACAAGAGTAAAACCCAAATCTTCTTTTTCCTGTGTTCCCTGAGCTCAGTGAGCTGGCTATTGTCCTGGTTTCAGCCCCTTTTTCTTTTTCCTTTCTTCCCCTTTTCTTTCTAGGAGAAAGAATCAATCAAACTCTGTCTTTTACGCTGTTGTGGAATGCAAATTTGAAGAAAATCTTATGGACCCTTGTTAGACAAGAAAATAATTTACTGTCTCCTCTGCATTTTCAAAGTTAGATAAAAGTACTCTAGATGTATTTTACCTCTATAGGTAACAATTTCCCGGGCATTAGTTAGTTGTATGTTCCTGAATTTCCTTCCATGTAAATCAGTGTGGCAGAAAATTAAGGTTACTGGGCCTTTATGGAGATGAAGATCACATCTGATATTTTTCTAATAGAAATAAATTAAAACCATAACCAATTTAAACAAAGCCTTTAATCTGAAAATGCAGAAAGAGTGATTTTCACACTTGCTTAAACTGTTGCCTGAATTATGAGTCTGATGTTTCCATCATGTTTTTTTGATTTCTTGTTTTACAAGCAACTTTTCCTTGCATAGTGTTTTTCTTTCTTTCCTTACCAGTTTAACCGATAATCCCAGTTCATCCTCCAGTGGGCAAGTGAGTCAAAATAAACTGTCCTTCCTGCCAATACACATTTTGGCAGTTTTCATTCATTTCAGGATGGCACTACTTTTTGAAAGAAGTCGATGGCTAAATATAGTCTAAGACAAAGTCAATCACTGCAGCCTGCAAATTGATAGAAACATCACAGAGTTATGAAACCACCTTTTTGAAGATGCAAGATGAAAGAATCACAGGTAACATAAGCCTATAGGGATGCAGGTTTAGCAGACTTTATGCAGCAAAATTAGGTGACTGGAGTTTTCTGCTCATGAAGCTGGTGGTGTATGCACTCATTGCTTAGATACTGAAGTGTTACAGTGATTCGACCAAACAACATCCTGTAGTCATATAACATTATCATGTAATGCCTACTTTCTTTTTGCAGGTCATTATGTAATATAAAGGTCATGGTATACAGTAGAAAAGAGTTTTTAAAAGCATGTATGGAGATTTTAGGTATCTAATCCTGGATATCCTAGCCCCATATAACATTTTTTTCATGTGGTAATCAGAAACTTACAATAGGAATGATTTTGTGACACCTTTTTTTTCAATGTGTTGGCTTACGCTATTTCAATTGAGATTCTAGATAAGAGAAAAAATACAAATATTAATTTTACTTTGAAACTTCAAATGGTATTTGTTTCAAAGCATCCATATGTGCTGTTTTACTATTTCGACATTTCAATGCATAATGCTACAAATCTAATGTGAGCATATAGAGGTTTTTTGTTGGGCTTATGATATTTATGTGGTATCATTTGCTAGAACTCGAGAGGTTTTGTACTGATTAAATAAAATATTGCAGTTTTGCCTTTTCACTTTAATATATGTTATATTTCTTGGAAGTAAGGTCCATAATTCAATTTTTATATACATATATGTATATGAAAGTTAACATTTTGAAACAAGAATTGAGTTTCTGCTGCCTTTAAGCTAAAAATCCAGAAGTAACACAACAGGATAAGCTGGTGAATGCATCAAAGAAAGAGTTAAAAAGAATGAGCACATTTTTTTAATACCTGTACATATCAGCTATCCCTAAAGAAACTGTAGAGATCTGTCTAAATCGAACTGACACGACTGGATTTTACAGCTGGACTGACTTGTGACTTTGAAAAGTGTTCCTTCACATTGTTTTCATACAACACCAAGTGTTATGTGTACTGGAGGTGACTGTGAAACATATTTTGTTGGTTAAAAGTATTGCATTAAATGGTTCTCTTCCATAAAATTTTCAAACAGGAATCAATCAAAGATTGTGTGGTAATGTGCAAATTTTCACTCAATTTGAACTGATTTGGCTCTTCAGAAGGTTAAGGTAGTTTAATGGTTGAAAGCACATTGCTGTGCAGCAAGCTGCAAAAGTCAAAGGGTTAGGGGATTAGGATTTCATTTCCTTTCAGCCATGGCCATGTCTGTTTTCTGTCTAAACTACTTCTTGTTCCCATTTAACCCATGCTTTTAAAGACAAAAGGGGTTAGAACTTGTGGGCCTCAGGCTTCATTTTAACAAGATGTCTCTAGCACTTTGGTGCGTAATTTGTCATAAATGTCATAGGTCAGGGAATGTTAGAAACCTACAGCCAACAGATGGTCATTATGACAGCAGTTAAGTTTCAGAAGCAAAAGACGCTTTGTGATATTTACTCTGGCATGTGAATGTTACACCTCTGAAGAAAATTTTCAAGTTCAGTCTTAAAATGGACTCATCCTTTTTATCACTCACTTCTTAACTAGACCTCATAGAAGCCCCTGAGCCAAATCTTCTCCCCACTGCTCAGAGGGTTCAGTGGGGTTCCTTCCAGCAGCAAGATATATCTGTAGAAGAGTCCATTGCATACACAAAGACTAGCAATTTTCCAGAATTACTAGATGTAGACAAATTTTTTGCTGTTCAGTTAAAGTAGGAAGGATTTCTTTTTCATTTTTATGCTTTTTTCTGCTCTGTTATTTTTTTCAAATACACTGGAAATGAAGGCTTCATGTAATCATGAGATGGGCTTTTCCTGACAACACAGTATTTTTGGTTGAAATCGGTAATATTTTCATTCACATGAAACCACCAGACCTAAGAAATTTTACCTAAATAGTATATATTATGACAGCCAATACACAACATTTAAGATTTTTAAAGAGGAGGAGAAGGAGGAAACTGTTAGGAGCAATCTCAGCCACAAAAATCCTTTAGCTCAAAGTCTTATTAAAAAAAAAAAAATCTCTTCTATATGCATATGTAGTTCACTATGCTCAGATCTGCATGGGAATTGTTTTACAGAAAAAGAAAGACCTGTCTATTCCTTCAAGAGAACTGGCTGAGTAGTTGGCTGATCTCTTATAAGCTTTATGACAAATATTAATCTTGAAGAAAGAGCAGGGTGGTCTTTTTTTACAAATCAGCTCTATGAAAGCATTTAGTGTATAAGGGCTGTAGATTCAGATAAGTGCAGGAGTGTAGATGTAAACTTGTGTGTGACAAACTGACAGGCAGGTAAATGGGTTTAATATCGCTCATAAGTGAAGAGGTGGGTGAGCAAAAGGTAAAAGACAAGCCTCTTTTTCCAAGATAACTAGTTAAGTCAAAAAAACCTCTGCTATATTTAGTAGGAAGAAGCTATGTTCTGCAGATATGCTCGAAGCATCATTCAACAGGTAATCATTCAGAATGAGAGAATTCCTTTTCTTGCTAGGCACTGCTAGAAGAACATGTTTTACTATGTCTCATCCACGTCACTTAGTTGAACTTTGTGAAGGTCACTAACTGACATGTTTTATGCATGTGAGGAAATAACTACAGCAACAGAAGCTGGAATTTGAAGACATAGCCTGGTTTCCAGGAAAATAAGGCTGTGTCATCAATCTGTGTGCCTGGTAGTCCCCCCTTTAGTGATTTTTGACCAGCTGCCTGGTTTCAACAGGTTTCAGAGAAATTTCAGACAAAAGATTTAAAAAAAACCTCACTTCTTGTAGGTTTCCTGAAAATTAGTGGGTACAAAAGACAGACCCAACTTATTCCTGTAGTACAAGACTATCAGTAAGCAGCGCTCTCAGACTCTCACTGCAGGATCAGTGCTTCCATTGCACAAAACCTACCAAGATGTTCTTGTTGCCAAAGGGGTAGGTGGTAGGTGAGAATTAGTTCCTAAAGTCATCATCTCAGTATGGGAATAGGAGGGGTGCAGTGGTAGTTACTGCTGTAAAAAACTGTATCAAACTCCTCAAGAAACCATGTTCAATTTGTTCTACTCCTAATGGGACAATTTGTCTTCTCTTTGCAAAGTTACAGAATAACTACCTGCAACAGAAAAGGTTTCTTCTTCCTCCAAGCTCAGGACCTCATGTTCCCAAAAATATGTACTTTATGTGTGCTTCATGCTTGTTCACAGTGATAAGAATTTTCTCATGGTGATGAGGGTTTTCTCAATGCTTAGAGTGTGAAGGGTAGAATCTGTGGTTCTTGGCACCCTCAATGTTTCCAAATTTTGTATAAAGAGCTGCCAGCTACCAGCTTGTGAACCTTGCAGTTAGTTATATCTTCTTGTTTTCCCTTCCAGAATAAAAAGTCAAATACGTAGAATGCTTATACTTCCTGAAGGTCATGAGAGAATTGTGAGGCAATCATTTCTCCAGGGCCACCATAAAAGAAATATGCAATTTTTAATTCCCAAAGGCTTCAGATTAGAGAGATGAAAACCTGAAGGATATTACCTTTCACAACCTGAATTCTATTTTATGCTGTTGCAAGGTAGTAGGCTCCAGAGTTCTGATGACCCCAACAGCTGTCTGTGAGTGAGTGGACTACAATTCCTATCAGTCATTACGACATATTTGATCAGCAACTAACTTTATTTAAACACTTCATAATTAAAGCCTGTCCCAATGATTGATAAATATTGGATCCAGCTCTCTCCCAAATAGTTTAGCTATTCCTAGGCTCTGGATTTTCCACATCCTGATAGTAACAAGAAAGGAATTTAGGCAGCTAAGAGAAGGACATCACAGATGATACAAATCTTCCTGTAGAGGATGATTATTTTATTATTATTATTATTTGAGGAAATATAAGCAATACTCAAGAATATTCTGAAATTCATGCAGAAGTTAATAAGTGATACTTCAGACACTATTAAAAAGATAATAGGCCTTTCTAGATTTTAAGTACATGATGGAGCATTATCAATATGTTCTCTAATTTCAGACATAGTGGAAACTGTAACTGTCACATGATAAATTCTTCTGCCTATAGTTTTACATAACTTTTAGAAGGACATCCAATTTGGCATAATATGAACACATTTTAGGAAGCAAATCTTCTTTTGTGTTACTCCTCCATTTAGAATTGAATATTGCTTGGTACAAATCTTCAAACTAGTAAAATCACATGTGTTTTTACACAGTCATTAAGCATTAGTCAATGCTTAAAAACTGGCAAGTATGTATGTAGTGTCTTCTTTTGGTTACCATTTATTGGCTGCTATGTTTCCTGCAGTTCCTATTTAGTAATTTGAGAATGGTGGAAAAGGGAAAAGGTCAACAGAAAACTAAAACTAAGAATTGTTCTGAATGTTTCCAACGTGGATAAATACTAAGTAAGAAATATTTAAATACATCACTGTGGAATGCAGAACAAGTGATCATTTTATTTTCCTGACAACTCTCTCAGGTGGAATAAAGACATTGCTCGATGTAGATGTAAAATGCTTATGTAGAACTACAGAAAGTGATCATTAGCACTGTTCTATTAAACTTATGAGACAAATCAGTTGCTTTTCTTGTATTAGAAATGCCATTTCACACATACCCAGCACTTACGAATTTGTAGGATGCTTGAGACTGACCCTTCAAACGTATAATCATGTGAGTACACTGCATCACAGAAAAGAAAGTGTTTAACGTAGTACTTTTGCAGCAAATCCACATCTCTGTGTGCTCCACACTGAGCAATTTTGCTTACAACTACAGAGCTGTATGCTGATCTTGCAGGGTAGTTATCGCGACCTTTCTTGAAGTATAGCTGCTGTATGGAGAGGAGAGGGAGGATTTATTGACGTATGACACTTGGGATCTTTCTATCCTTACAAAAGGTACAAACAAAAAAGAAATGTCTAAAAGCAAAGCCTTCCACAAAGTGAAAACTTCCCCACATCCTTTTAACCTATCTCTTTTTTTCTTAAGGTATGATTTTGAGCGGTGAGATTTCCCCTGGAGTTATGAGGTTATTATGGTAAAAGAGAACATGTATTAACAAAAACAGTTCACCATAGTAATAAGAAAGTCAGGAAACTACACCTTGGCAAAAGAAAACATTGTAACATTTTAAAATGCAATCAGTATTTTCCAAGGGATTTTTTGTATATGATTTGCTTTAACTATTACACTAAGTTTTCTTTGGCTTATTTTCTTTTCTTTTATTGATGCACATGCTATAGCTTCAAAATACTAAAAAGTGACTCAAGCTTATGCAATCAAGGAAAATTTGTAGGTGTGTATGCTGTATTGAGATCTCTGTTTACATCCCATCGGTATATAGATTAGATTAAAAGGGGTCTAATGAAAGCTATTCCTGATATTATTTCCAAGCCTTAACATTTAGTGATGCGATGGTTACACAATATGTATTTCTTTGCACAAACTGCTTCAAACACACCCAAGCAACTAACTAGCAGTAACTATCTACTCTCTAATGTCTCTTCTTCTCTTTTCCATTTGTATTTTCCCTGTTTCTGTTCTATGCACATCAAGTGACACCAAATTTATGACAAAAAAAGCTTTGCAGGAAACCTAAATGAAAAAAAACATTAAAATATTTCTAACCATCCAGGTAGGGAATGTGAAACTGTGGTTCTAAATTATTGCTGTGCTGTAAATATGGCAAATAACTGTAGTAGTGTTATTTTCCCTCAGTCACTTCTGGGTGGCAGAACGTGCACAGAACAGCTTCAGGAGTGGTGCTCAGTAGCCTAACAAGCAATTAGTACAACCCATACATTTAAAAAAATATATATAAATTAAAAAAAAAAAAATTAAAACCCCTAGGTCTTGAAAGTAGAAGTGGCCACTAATAGTTAAAATGGAGTCATAAATAGCTATAAATATTTAAGCTTTATAGTTCGATTTGTTTGTAGAGGTAGCTATTAGCCTGCTTGTGAGATGGTAAATTCCTGCCTAGTACAATGCAGCACAACAGGCAGCTCCAGTGTGCATGCAGACAAAGAGCCCCAGGCAGCCCCACCCTCGCCTATTTTGCTTTCCGACAACACCCCTTGTTCACGAAGCCCCTTTCAATTATAGTCTTTGTTGGTAATGTTTACTTATTTCTTTCAAATCTCTCCTTCCTTCAGTCTCAGTCTTCGAGACAACCAGCTCGATGGAGCCAGCTCAGGGAGGCAGAGAAAGAGAAAATGAAATCCAGCAGATGTCTACCGTGGTAAAAAACACTGCCAAATCCAGCCAAAAAATCATCCTGACGAGTGCGGGCAAAGAAATCAGATTATTAATGTTGCTGTTGTTGTTGTTATTGTAGTAATAGTAGTAGTAGCTGTTGTTATTATTATTATCATTATTATTGTTGTTATTATTGTTGCTGTTGTGATGATGATGATGATGATTACTGTTATTATTAAATACATTTTGTAATTCTCCTTGCCTTATTACCCAAAACTGTCTCTCACCTCTCACTGAGGACGCGGGTTGGTCATGTGCATTCACAATGACAAGAATGCTGCTTTAATGTGCTCAGTGAATATCTTTCAACTTGTATCCTTCCTTTTTTTTTCCCCACATGGTAAAAATGTTATTTATTAAGGAATGACACTTATCCTTCTTAGGCAAAAATGGCACAAATGAGAATCCATTGTGTGATAATGTCCAGAGCTTTTCCTTGGTGCTTTCAGTTTTTTGCTCTTGTGATTTTTATTTCCTCCCTAGCTTGTGGGGGTTTTTGCTTCTGGACATGGGGATTTTGTTTGTTTTGTTTTGTTTTGTTTTTACAAAAGCAGTTATTTGCTTTCATGCCTGAAATGCACCACGAAGTGTGTTTTGGAGTATATTATAAAATGTGGCAATCCTGCCTGTATGTGACAGAATGTAACAAAAGGATAAAGCTGTAAAACACTTTTCACATAAAGATGTTATAAT
Source organism: Struthidea cinerea (assembly GCA_013397865.1). Taxonomy (NCBI): domain Eukaryota; kingdom Metazoa; phylum Chordata; class Aves; order Passeriformes; family Corcoracidae; genus Struthidea; species Struthidea cinerea. The sequence continues at coordinate 41,694 of VZTI01003718.1, forward strand.
ACCAGCTTTGCAACTTTGTAAGGTGGAATATAAAACAAATAAAAAGCAGTAGTTTAAAATGCTGGCTTTTTTTTTTTTCTATATCATTTCATCAGATTAAGACCAAAAGATGAATACTTTGATCAGGAGGTGGCAGCTGTCACTCCAGCATCTGTAATCTGCATTTCTGGAAGCATATTCTTCCTGTGCTCTCTACTCCACTGATAGAAACATGTCATGATTCATCTCAGCAAATTTGATATTATAGACTGATTTCTACAATGTCTCAAAAGTATACATGTATGTGTATATATATGTGTATACATAAACACAAATGTATCATTAGAGAACATGTTTCTATGCTGTCCTTCTCAAATTCCAGCTAAAAAGGGTTAGCATACAAATATTAACATTTAATTAAGAAATATTTCTCCTTTTGTTGCATGTTGTGTCTTAAGAGATGAAAATAAATGATAGATGAAAAAGTCAAATGTACCCTCTCCAGACAAGGGACAAAAGTTTGCATAGCTCTAGAGTTTAGTAAGACCTGAAATTTTAGTAAAATGCTGAAGTCATGTTGTTTCAAGAAGCTTAGTCAGCTCAATATAAAGTAACACAAATGATGAGAACATTCTCTTTTTTGTTCTTAAAAGCCGAATTTTTGTTTCCTAATTTATGAGATTAAAGGGATTATTATATCTGATATAAATCCAGATTATATATGGACATATCTTCTATAATTCAACATATTTTTACATTTTTAATGGGCTTTACCATGTTCTTATGACTCCTAACAGTGCTTAACGAAGATATTAGTATTTTTCCTAGACCTTTTTTAGCCAATAATCAAAACAGAGGTACTCATTCTTTTCTTCTGCCTCAAAATTTATGTCACTTGTCATTAACAAAAGTAATAATCATCTGGGTTGATCATCCAGCCACACAAACCCATGTACCCTTCACAAGGAACACCTGTATTCAAGCTCTTTCGGACATTAAAACCAGCCATAAATCCAGTTCCCTGTAAATGAAAAGGTTTCATGGATGACTTAATTTTCTGTGGGAAGCCAAGTTCCCTGTGCCTCCCCATTTCTCAGCCCATGACTTTCAGCCGTGTCCACCTGCTGAAAACCATGTTTGATTTCCAGACTGGCAAGTTGCCCCTCAGCAACAAAGTGGTGACATAGGGGAGAGTGGAGGAATTTCTATCTCTCCGTCATCATTAAGGGGGTTCCCCTATGTCAAGGGGAAGGAAAAGTGTGATTTAATGTGGAAAATAAAAACCAAAGGATTCAAAAAAGGCTGAAAGATTTGCCAAGTGGGCTATTGCAGTTCTTATGACAAGTGAGATGTCCCTGAGGAATTCACCACAGGCCGGACTGAAAAGATGAGGATTAAGGCCGTTTAAAGGGAGGAAATGTAACAAAAGGAGCACTTCTGTGATGTAGCAGCATAAAATAAGGGAGTGCTTTGTGCAGCTGATTGCCAAAGGTCTCCAAGTGAAGCAGCCAGTGCTGCAGGCCCCACTCCCTCTGGAGTGAGCAGCTCCCTCTAAAACCTATGCCTACATTGGAATAAGAGCGCAGCTCTCATTTAGCAATAAATAAGAGATTATTGGTTTGTTTCTATGTACCTTTTTTTTTCTTAAATTTTCCACACCTACCGAAAAGTGGCCTATAGGGAGATTATACTCCAGTGAAAGTTGCTGCTAATTAAAACAAGTAATTAGTGTTCCTCCAGGCTTTGCGATTTCACTCACTTTTGCCCGCCAGACAACATTAGTTTAAAAGCAATCCAATTTCTAGCAATAACAGACCGTAAAAAAGTCACTTAACAAGTATGTAAGTGTAAGGTTACAGTTCAGGCTTTGATTTATCTCTCCTGGGCTATTTAGAGTGCCATAGTAAAGTTGGAGGGAGGGGGGGTGGGGGAGTTAAACAGTTTTTAATTCAGGTTTAGTTTTTTGGGGTTTTTTGAAAAGTCGTGTCACTGCATTCACAAAGACAAGGCAGAAGAACTTCAGGTGACAGCTTTCCAAGCCACATTAAAAAACATAATTGGATTTAAGGCAGTTTTCCAAGAGAACCCTCACTTAGCATTTTGTAAACAGATAATTTCATTAGGACCTTTTGTTTCCACGCCTGCTTCTGACAAAACGAGAACTTTTTATTGACTGTCTCTCTCTGGATGAGTAGGAGTTTAAAGGTATTGTTGTTTCATATTAGTACAGAAAAAAGTGATTATATACATATGTTGTTGTTCTACAATAAACTTAAAGAGCTTAGTATAAAGTTTCAAACATGATGATGTATCCGTTGACAAAAAATATAATTGTAACACTGCTCCTATCTTTGACTGGTTTTCAATGTTCCCATCATCACAAAACTGACAGCTGGATCACCTTATTTGATGTTGACATATGTTGGATTATACTTTCTCTATGGATATTTTGGCTTGATCTAAACACCTCTGTAGATTCCATCTTTTTGAGCAAGGAAATTTTTTTTTTTTTATGAAGGGATAACACCTAAACTGAAAATCTACAATGGGACTATATATAGGTGATTTCTTCCTATGAAAAGAAAGTACATTTTTCTAACATTCAACCAATGGACACAGATTTTACTTTTAGTTTGGCTTATCTGCTATTTCTGCTGATAAATGAACCAGAAAAAGGAAAATATGATTTTTGATAAGTTATAAAAATATTTTACACAGATAAACAGAATAAGATTGCATAGTAGTCACATCAAAATAGATGTAATTCAACACTAAACTGTCATTTTAAATAGATACGAAGAAACAAGTCTGTACAGATGAACTGATTTTCTTGTAATGTTAATTTTAAATACATAAAACATACCGGTTTTCATCACAAGCAGAAAAGGTGGAAATATCCATCAGTTTTCTTTTTTCCCTGCTGCTAAAATTTTAATAATTCAGTCAGACAAGATCCATCAGGTTCTGCTTATATAGATCTTGATAAAATACTTCATCATATTGAGTAATTGCAGATTTAAAGAACAGTTCAAGCTTTGCTGAATACCAGGATTTTCTTTTACATTTTAAGCATCTTAGAGTTTGGAGATTTTTAAGCTGATGTTTTCAGTTGATGTCTTCTTCTGTAAGAATAGGCAGAAAGAGCAAACCAGGTTTTTGTTTCTGTTTTTTGTGTGTGTTTTGTTTGTTTTACTGGTACAGATAAGAACAAATCTCCATCCCTGAACAGACTGTGGGGCACCAGTGGGCAGAATCTTCTATGACTCGTGGGGTCATAGTAAACTCCTTATAGATTAGCACAAAACCATAAGGGGCAGTATAACAGCTCTAATTTTTTGTAGTAAGTCATATTTGCACAACAATTCCATTACACTACAAAAGCCAATTTTCAGAAGTAATTTAGGAACAGCAATGATGTTCATGTTGAATTCAAGAAATGGAGAACAATTTTCTCATGCAGTCCAGTTTCAATGCCCAGATGTCTTCTGTAAATTATTTTAATGGTTATTTGATTCTAATTTAAACATAAATTGGCCATAAGATTCAACTCTGTCTCACGTCCACTTTGCTTGTGCACTTCTGTTTACTTCAGTTATGATCTTTCTCTTATGTTGACTCCATATTTATAGTTTTTTCTCCTTGTGACATTTTTTAGAGTAATTTTCAGTTTATTGACAGTAGTCAATATTGAAATGAAGAATCTCAACAGCATAATACACAAATCACCTAGTGGAAGACCTACAAACATCAAGGAACATCAAGGCAATAAATGGTCTGAAGAGTTCACTGAAGTCACATTTTGTAAATTAATTTAAAATACTAATTTTTCCCTTCCCACAAGTTTAGAAGCCAGCAGTGTTCTTCATTTGTTGGGGGTTTTTTTTGCGTAATGACAAGTACTGAATGAAATTAATAATTACAATACTGTTTAGTGAGGTATTCAAGAAAACCAAATAAATCTGGCATAATATTAGAGATGATAATGTGTCTACTTGTTTCTTACCTCATAAACTTTCTGCTTTTTTAGAATTCTAAAAAATTCTAAATTTTCAGCAAGTGAATAAGCATGGCAGGGAGGATAACTTCTCAATTGTATTGCAACATTATCTGCAGTATCCTATTGTTCTTTCCATAAAACTCTTAGAAAGAATATGCAGTAATATGTTCACTGTAAAGAACTGTCAAGTAAACCTTGCTTTGAAAACACTGTCATTGATATCCCATCTTGCTTCTTACTCTTCTTTTAATTCATCCTATCAGAATACATCCTTGTCATTCTTCTCAGAGGTCCTAATCGCAAGATTACATCGCATTAGGGTTCAAGATTTCAACCTTGTACTCTTCATGGAAGAAAGACTCAATACACACACATGCAAAATGCTGTGTATGCTTGGGGATCAGTAATACAGATAAATGAGGGATAATAGATGTCTTCCATGCTAAAGTGTAGCACAGTTTAAGTGGTTCGGTTTTAATTTTTTTTTTTAAGTTATGTTAGACAAAACAATACTAGTTGATGGAAGAAACTAGTAGAATAATTTTGCGTATTAGGAATTATCACTTCATAATCTTTTCCACTTTTTCTGCTGTGTTTCATAAGTCAGGTTGTCAATCTTCAGTCACTTTTCTAAGTGGACAAGTCAAAAAAAAAATAACAAATGGGGGAGTGTTAACACTGGTAGTATTTATTGTTCTGAAATTGGATGGAAGAATTAATACAGGAGCTGAGAGATGAGTCTTGACAAAATTTTTGCCAGAATGTTCATATACTGGAAGCCAATTGCTGACACAGATTTTGAACATCCAATTTGTTTCTTCTTAGTCCTGATTATAAAAGTCATTTGCAGCCACAGTTTGATATTTTCAGATATTGTGAACTTTGAGAAGCAAAACATTTCAATTATATGACACAAAACCAAGATGTCAGCTATCAAAAGCACCTTCTTAAAATATGGACAGAAAACACATTAGAAAATCTTTCAAAAACAGGAGTTTTAAGGTCTTGCTGGAAATTCATTTTAAGGATAAGATCTTGTATACATGAGCAGCATGATAACTATCTTATATCTTCAAGGTTTTGGAGGTTGCTCCAGAATCTTCTAAACTTTCTGCAAGCAGGAAAAGAAAAAAGCCTTTCTGGTTCCAGGTACATGGGGAAAAGGCTATAGTGGCTCCTGTATGGAGAAAGACATAGCTACAATTTGGGGAAAGATATGTGCCTTTTCTGCTGTGCTTCAAAACATATTGTAAAGGATATCCTGTCCTTTGTATGCTCCAAGTCTTGAGAGGTTAAATCAGAGCAAAGCATCTCTGCTGTTTCGTGCCATTTGCTTGTGTTAGTGTTTCTCCTTCACACAGTACAACCTATAATAACCAATGTTATGCCCTGAAAGTTCAGCCTCCTGCTATGTCTGAGGCTGGTTCAAAGCAGACTTATCCTCATCTGGTTTTACCAAACTGTCTCTGCACGTGAAAACCACAAGTAGCTTTGTGTTACTTGCAGGATGCAGGATTCTGGGTAGTTTTATACTCCGGATGGGTCAGACTGCAGCTGGTGTAAATCAGTGTGAATGTAATCAAATTAAAATGCTGCCAGCTGAACACCATCTCAGTCTCTAGAGCAGCCAAGCCCAACACTGCACCTGTTAAAGTGCTGTTGTAAAAAATTTCCTGGTCAGAAGACTAAAATGTAGGGTGTGAAAAATTTTCTCAGGAGGTCATTTTTTTATATGTAGGATTGGGTGTCAAAGTCAGAAAAACCGTCTCAGTTTATTTCAGTGTAGAATCTAACTTCGAATTTTATAATTATCTACTATGCAAGGCTGTGCAATATGCATCACTGTTAGATGGAGTGAAAATGATCAAAAATCTTGAAACAGGCATATGACACAGGAAGATAACAGTAAACGGACACTGTTTTGCTGTCCTTGTGCTATGTGCAATATTTTTAACACTAGTGGTAGATTCAGTCTCTTCCTCAGTTAGATGTTAACCATTTTGGTGATTTTGAGAGTCACTATAAAACAGTGATAATTTTGAGGCATTGTTAGCATATATTTGGGTTGTCTCACACTGTGAAGCGAAGTCAGCTTTTTTTTTTTTTTGGTGATAATTGAATGTTCTAACTTTTTTTGAGAAAAAAAATCATAAAAATTGTGCACAGACTTAGCTAAACATCACAGTTGCCTTTTCTGCATTCATTACTTAGCTTTCTTAAATGGAAGATATTTTTATGATTTTTATTATGGTCTTAAAGATCTCCACGTTGGCTATATTTATCTTTCACTTTGGATATGGCTTCCCTTATTTCATCCTAAATGTAGCTGCATTAGAAGAGTTGAATAATGTTATTACTTCTTAGGATACTGACCTGTTCTGAAAAAGCTCAGGATATTAAAAGCATACTGAGGATTATTTTGTTGGTAGCTTCATTACCAAGTATTTAGAAGAATATGGAATACTATGGAAAAGCTTAAAAAAAACCCCCAGCTTCTGCATTTCTACTCTATGCACTTAGTCACTTCTTTTCTTAGATTATGAAAAAGATTCAGTATTTCTGGACTTTTTGTTCCTCTCCAATTTTGGCAAATACCAGGCTATTTAATTCAAGGTAAAAGACATTGCACTCACACTATTACTTCTGCATCTTCCTACAAGTCCTATACTTGGCATATGTGAATGACTGAGAAACATTATGGATGTTTCTTTGCATTGTCCAAACTTCAGCTGGCCTTTTCACAGCAGATATTATATGGGCAAGTGCTTAGAGTGCTGTAGGTACCTCTAGCATAAGGCAAGCCTGTCCAATATCAGAAAAAACATCAGATTAACTTAATGATACTTTAACTCCTGCCCATAAATGAGTTTGATTAAATGATTGAAGTCATGGCACTTCTTTAGTGTTGCCCCATAATCAACAGGAAATGTGATTGTCTGTGCAGTTTTCAGAGTACCCAGTAAAGTTACTGTCACTTTGGGAAGAAGTTTTAGTACCAAATGGATGTAGAGGATACACTTCCATTTTCAGATGTGGATCATTTTAAGGTTAAAATCCATCAAAATATTGATGTAAGACAACTTTCACTTTTCTGCCTGTACTACTGAACAGGTCTCAGTGGTGGTCAATCCAGTACTTTTAACAGATGCAAAATATGCTTTTTTTAAATTTAAAATAATGTGCAACAAATCTAGAGGGCAATTTCTTCAGTATGTGTTGGTTGGAAAACACCTTCTCTGTACTGAGCATCCATATTTTTGTCAGCCTTATCCATTAACTCTTTAAACGGATGGGTAACAGAAAGGTCAAAACAAAAAAAATAAAAGGAAGACCCATGAAACAATTCATATACATTAATGGAATTTTTTAAAAGTTGTCTCCAAATTGCAGTACATTTGAGTTAGGAACATATGCACTGGCATACATACATTTTGCTCTTTAGCAGATTTGGAGCAATATTCTTAGCATGTAAGAACCCTACCAGAACTAATTTTGGAGATGCAGAGGTTTTCAAATGTTGTATACCTGTCACTACTTTCACAAGTGGAAGACTGCATAAGCAATTATAGAAAAGTTCAAAATCTCGCATCTCTTTGCCCATCATATTCTTTCATCTGAAAATAATAGGCCTTAGCTGCATATAGCGCGCTAAAAGTAATGATCATTAGGTTTTACAAAACTGAAAACTTTAACTCTTCTTAACAGAGTCAGTGTAACGCCCAGAATAAGTCAGCCACAAGTAGAGATTATACTCTTTTCATACCATTCCCTTTAATTAACCTAACCCAAAGGCTGAACAGGGCCAGTAGAGGGTCCATCATCCCAGTTCCTCTCCATCATCTTCCTCTGGGTGTCAAGCACCCTTGCAAAGCAGAAAAAGGTATTTTTCCTTTCAATGTGACAAAAAAAAGAGAAGGTAATTAGTTGAAAACTGTCCCTTCTACACTACTCATCTGAAGTACAGCTTGAATCTGATAGTAAATGACTGGAGTCTGGAAAATTGTTTTCTTTAAATAGCTGTAGTGTTATGGAAAGGTGTAGAAAATGTGGTATCTCTGTACAGTTTCATTTTTCCAGCTGTTGCTATGTATGCCGAGGTAGATGAGGTCCTTTAAAGGCAGGCCTGACACCAGAAATTAGATAACAGTGAGACCCATTAAGTGAGTTAGTAACATAGATGTCCGTGTATTTGTCCTCTAAAGAATTTGGCAATGTCTCTGTGGTAAACAGAAGGAAAACCTGATGTTAAGGAAACATAAATGGATGCTTTGGGATTCTGTAGTATGTAACAGGCTTTGTCAGGCACAAGAAATTGGTTGATTGATTTGCAGTGGAAGAAGGAGTTTTGATTGATTCTCTGAGGAATCATATGGCTAAGAGTCACCAGGAAAAGAAAAAAAAAATAAAGAGACAACAGAAAAGGTGAACTTCCAGAGAAAGAACTGTTAACATGATAGTATTGTTTGCTGCTGAGAGTATTTAGGGTAAGGAAAATTGGATAACCTTGGTGCTTATGTGTAGTGGTTTGATCCGCATTTACTTGCTATGAATATTAAAGAGGAAGAAAAATATAACACAATATTATTGCTGCTCATTATATCTAAGAATGAAAAACACCATGAAAAAATACCCGCTAGTAACTCAGGGAGAGTGGGAGTTGGTGTATATGCCCCACCAAGAAGGTCTGTCAATCAATTTGCTTAGTAGTCAGTGCTACATTTACTGCTCTCCTTTCATATTGCGCTGATGGAACTGTCTGGTTCAAGGTCTGTGATCCGCTGCCCAGATCCTTCCAAGGGTTTGATCCCTGATATCCACGAGATCAGTTTTTCTTACCTGACCTTTCGTGGCAGCAGTTCAGTGCAATTGTTGACTAACAGGAGGGATGCTTAGTTGCCCACTTCACAGGCTCAGCCTTGACTATGGAATTAACTCTCACAAGATATAAGAAAGAACACAAAACTGACCACAGAGTTAGACTCACAGATTGTCTCCCGAGAAATAATTCCTTCCCATACGTATATAACAAACATGCACTTGCATAAGCCCTTACCAAATTAAACAAACAAACAGAAAACCTATCAGCAAATCAAACTATTTCCCTTACAATCTCCAAGGAAGGAAATAAAGAAATAAAAGTATTAAGAAATTGCTTTTGCTATGTAGTCTTATTTTTTTAAAAAAAAGTAGTAGAAGATAGATGGATAAAATAGTAGTGAAGCAATATCCTAAGTCATATTTCAAATAGGTAGGAAGAGAGTTCAAAGAACATGAGTATTCTGTCCCACCACTGTCATAAACAAGCCAGAAATACTTTTGATTTAATTGAAGTTACAAGAGGATATTTTATTCCTGATTTTACAACTATACAATGCAGCTATATAAGCTACACTTGAGATATTAGTGAAGAAAATATTTTCTGAGTACCAAATGAACATATATACAAACTTCAGATACAGTAGGTTTCACATTTTTACAGCCCTATAAAGGTTATAGACAGATATCTGTATCTTATAATAATTCCAGGTGGTAAAGGAAAAAAGAATTTAAGAGAACTGAAGTTTATTCAAATATTTAGCAGGTTTTACTCATTGAAAGGCAAGAGTGTTGTCCAATCATATATAATTTCTTTGGGTAATGATTTAATGAACTTGTGAAGTTCAAGCATTCTCCAAGTAGATCAAAGTCACAGAGGCAGCATAGAAAACAAAGTTCTAATTCATATTCGGTGTCTACAGTGTTTCAATGATGCTCAAATATCTTCTGCAGGATACCTTGCAAATACAGTAAATTGTTAAGTGAAGAATTGTTCTAATCTTGTGTAGGATTTATAACTGCAATCTTATTATCTACAGTGTTGGGGGGTTGTTTTGTTTTGTTTTTCTCTTTAATTCAGAAGTATAGTTAAATTGCCAGTTTAAACACATTTAAGGCATAATATCCTTCAAGAGAAGTGCAATTGTTTAATAAGACATTATATGCATTTTTATAAAGAATTCCTCATCAGTTCTATTGTTATCTCCTTTTTTTATTTTTTAAGAATTTTCTTTGTCAATAAAAATGATAGACAAAATTTCTTTTTCCTTCTTTATTTTTAACCTTTCTCTTATTCATTTTATGTCTACGCTACCAGTCAATACTATTTTTTTAATACATATTGTGAAGTCCATGCCATCTTTTATTCTTAAATGTCTGAAATTATATTTATATCTCTTTATTATGACTTTTACTGTTGAAGGGACCGGATTTCAGGAGCAAATATTCTGATAGAGTGTTGTGTCTGTTACTTTGTTCTGACTCCTCCGTGAAGGGAATTTTGTGTGATGGGTAGAATATCTGTGTCTTTATTTTTTCTTCTTCCTGAATGTCTTCTCTGCACCCTGCTCTTCTTCATACAGCAACTGATTTCTTGCCAGAGGAACAATTTAGAAACTGATTACAATTCTGAGTTAAAGTTTCAGCCCTATTTAGGTACTGCCTTTGGTAGTATTTCTCATTTGACTTATCTCCTTGGTCTGTGAATCAGGCCATCCCTATTGCAACACAGATGACCATCTGCCCATTTTTGGGAACATCAGCTGGTTTGACACCGGACAATCTCCTCAGCCTCAGTGGCATGTTATTCTCCGGGATGTTCACTGGAGTACAGCTGGACAGGCTGGGTACTGTTACTGTAGCACTGAGGAACTGAAGTGTGTATAATCTTGGTACTTGCTTTTGCATGCAATGTTAAGTGGTCTACACATAAGGAAGACATCAGACTTTGCTTTATGGATGATTTAATGCCTCATTAGCCAATTCTCATTATATTTTAGCTCTCTGTCCAACAGTGCCCGGTACCCAGAATAAATGGTATTAAAGATGGTCCTTCATGTTTTCATATTAACCCCTCTCTTTCTTCCAAAATAATCAATCCATGCCCTAGCTGTGCGCTTCATACAGTTTATTTCTATAGTACTTTAGAAACTGCACTTCTGTAAAGAGATTGCCCTAAGATGAATTTCTATAGTTCTGTCCACTTCAGCTAGAAATTCCCCAGCACAGATATAATCCACACGTACTTGCAACTCACAGAACTAACCAGTCTAAATATATTCTGATCACAGAGCTCTGCTGCACACTAACAAAATAAACAACTTTAAGAAGCTTTCAAAATTTGCAGTTCTGTTTTTGGAAACTTTTTTTTATTGTAAGTACCAAAAATTTGCTAATGTGTATACTTTGCAGAAGGACTCAGAGGGCAGAATTGTCCACTACAGCAGGGAGTTAAAGTTTTTGATGTGACTTGGAACGAAAAATCCAGATATTGAAATTGTTCATGAAAGAATATAGTGAGGAAAAAAAAAAAAAAAAAACACTAAATCCATTAAAGTGTCAAATTTTGTTCAGATAAGTTTTACATTTTTACTTCAAATTTTATATGCTGCAATATTTAATATTGAGGTGAAAAAAGAAGAAAAGTCACAGAAGAAAAGAAGAAAAGTTAAATAGGCCATCTAGAAGTTATCAAACAGGGCATGATTTCTATTTTTCTTTTGAAAGAAAATTTTGCCACAATGGACATAATTTTCAAGAGCATTTTTTTTGCTAGAGAGTCATTAGAACAGTGGAAATTGCTCCATCAGAACTTTGCTTGGAGATCATTTAATAGATGTTTTCATATCTAAAACAAAACTAGTGGGTTTTTAGTTGACATCTCTTTAACTTTCCCTTTTTTTTATTTCTGTGCAGTTTAACAATGGCTGCTACAAGAAAAGTATTGCATATATGGATCACATGTAGATACCAGTTAAGAAAAATTATCCAGGCTAATAAAAACCAAAATATTTTCTGTCACAGATTATCATTTGTGCTTTGAATTTTTAAAAATATTTTGTGAAGAGTTTGGTTTTTTTGGGAGCTTTTTATGTTCTGGATTTGCAAAGAGGGACTTGCCGGAAAGGTCTGCTTTTACATTTCTTGCTTTAACTTAAACACCATGCATTTAAAGTTAAATAAAATCAGATTTACTGATGATATGGTGACATACTCTCATTTGAAAAGCCAGGGTTTATTTTTTCAGTGTTTCACAGTACAATAAATTCTGCGTTGTGCCTAGATGGGGGTCCAAGGCTGTGTTTAACAAAGACACTGAACTTTTAACCTTTCAGGTTTCCAGATTTTAATTATTTTAATTAACTGATTTTCATTTAGATTTTGTTTCATGAAAGTAAATCCAAATCATCAATGTGCATGCATATATATGAATATGCTGACCCTCAAGCAAAAAGGGATGTATTTTGCAGATCACTAGCAAGACTTAGTAAGGAAAGAGATGTGTGAAAAACCCGTTCCCATATTTGATTAGTAATGAGCACTGAAATGAAGACTTCTCACATCTGATTTTCAGTTATTAACGTACCTATGAAAAAATGGATGATTTCCCAGGGATAATGATATGCTATTTTTTGCCTTCTAAACCCTGACTGTTTCAGATATTCTGCATGCCACTAGATTTCTTTTTTTTGGTTTTGTTTTTTTTTTTTTTAAGATCAGGCACTGTTTTACACTAATTTCAGACTAGAATATTCATTGGTATTTTCTGTTTGTTCTTACAAAACTAGCTGAAAGAAACCGAATAAAAACACATTTAAAGGTTTCTGTTTACCCTTTCCTGCTACTGCCATTAAAGTCTTAAGCTGTTAATGAGCAGAACCCATCTCTGTGAGAAGTTATGAAGTGACATATCTCTTCCCTTCTTGGAGGAATAATGTGATGAGCAGTGAACACTAGAGGGGGAGCTTAACCGTTCAGGAAACTTAAATCTCCAGACCCTCTGGGAGAGGATTAGAGTGACATGATAGCTGCTGACTTAAACAAGCAAAGGTAAGGCATGGACAGCCAGAGTGCAAAAGTCAAGAGGTCAAGAATAGTAGAGAGCCAATTTATTGCCATTTTCCAAAAAGGCAGCAAATCATAAGTGAAATTGAGAAGTTTAGGGCTCTGCTCCTACCATGATGTGGTGTACTTTAAAAAACTCTCTAGAGGCAGTTTAACATGAATAGTAGGATTACAGGGATTTTTTTTTACCAATGACTGTCTGTCATTTAAATGTCTGAGGAATGATGGAATGAATTATCATAAAATTTTGACAAATGTGATGGCTCAACCAAAGGGGGAAAACAGACGTTCCACTTATTGGGTTCTAATAAGACATGACATTTAAATTGAGTTTACATGGCAGTTAGACCTTTGCTTTCCTTTTTTTTTTTTCCTTTTTTCTTTAGTTGACTCAGAAACATTTCTGTTTGGAGAGAAGTGATTTATAACTGATGCTTGTCTAAGAATGGAAAGCACTCTTCTTTTAATCCTTGCTTGCTATGTTTTAATTACTTGGTGCCTATTTAATGTATTGTGCTTCATATATGCTTAAGTTTGGTCTTGCTGGCTCTTGTGGGATGCCTGTTCATCCTTTATTGCATTAATGAAATGTGAGTTCATGGTATAATTTCAGTAGCTTTATTATAATAGCATCACAAAAATTGTTTTTCATTTTAAAAAGTTGCAGGTTTTTACTTCTACTTGTTGAAATCGAAGTATCTTAATAATTCATTTTTTGTTTATATCAGATATCTCTTCTTGTGGAAGTATTGACAGGTCCAGTCTGTTTGCTGCTTACACAAGCGTACAAGTATTTGGGTGATGTAGCATTTGTGGCATGTGATTTATTATGTACTTTGATGGTGTGGAAAAGAGTTTTGGGGATTCTATATTATATGTTGTATTATTATAGGCAGACATTACTGCAATTGCACTGTGAGTGTCCTCCTAAGTTGCTTCATTTGAGAAAGTAAGTGGTTGGATTCAAATCAGAAGCAGGTCCGTGGATCACACACCACACGGATCCTGCCAGCTTTTAAGGGCACATTTTGTTACTGTATCCACAACGATTTTCAGTAAGGTTCACTGCTGATATTAATAAGGGAATTTGACCCTGTGTTTGCAAGCATGCTAATTTCTCTTTAGATGTGACCTTTTTAATTCTCTTGTATCCTTTATTATTTCATCCATACATTTATTGCTTCCCTGTGATGCTTGAGGAAAGACCATGTATAGCAGTAAATACAATTTAGGAAGAGGGAGAAGACAAATAGGAGGTCAGTAACTGTGGACTAAGAGCTCTTTTAAAATCAATATCTGTCCATGCCTCACCGGGTTTCACCTTTTCCTCTCTCTGATCTTTTATTTTCCATTTACTAATATATGCAAATGAAGTAATCAGCTACAGGCTTTTCAAAAGTACAAGGCCATTTTGAACTGCCCCCAAACGGATGTTTTTGCTAATAATGTTTGCCATAGGACTTTTTTCTTAATGTAACACCAGACTAATATTTAAACAAATAATATGTGAGTATGGTAGTTGGAAGTGATGTTAGAAATAGTATATGAAAGGTAAAACACTGTATTAGATAACAAACATGCACAAGTTGCTGGAGTTCGTATATTGAGATTTTTACATTTATGGCAAGTCTGAGTGAACTAAAGCTCTAACTAGGGCACTTTTTGGATGAGATCTGGCTGGAAAAGATATAAAAGCTGGAAATTCACCAAGAAATCAAGCAAGCCCTAAGTTAATTTAAAAAAGGAGGAGGAGTGGGGAGATTATTGTTTCCAAAGGAAAACATTTAACAAGTATCAGCTTTCTAAACAAAAAGAACATCAAAATTCATTTTTCCTGTTTAGTATCATTCCAAATAACTGAAACATGATCTGATATTTTCTGAAATGTTTTGGTTTCTCAGGCAAATAAGTAAAAGAATGATTTTATGTGGGTGTTGAGCAGAGGTAATTATTCCTTTCCTTGCCCCAAATTTCCACAGTACAACTCTTCCAGGACAGAGCTCTGTGCAGTAATTCTCATTCTTGACATGAGAAGGGAAATTTTGGAGGAAGCTCAATGCAGTTGATGTTTCTCTAAGCAAACAGCAGTAGGCTGATTTCCATGATGATATAGGTAGTGCAGGAGATCCTCTCCTTAAGAATAAGCTAATGTAAATGAGTCAATTACAGTGTTTATAGAATCACAGAATATCCTGGATTTGAAGGAACCCACAAGGATCATTAAAAAACAGTTTTCCTTTATTTCCAGAATCAGTGTAGCACATCCCTGATCTCATTATTTGCCTACTCCCTGGTTCAAAGAAGGTTTTTCCTCATGATACAGCTGATTTGGATTTCATCCTTCAGTCTGAACTTTGTCTGTCTCTAAGCGACGTCCCCAGATACGCTATTCACTGAAGACTCGGCCACGTTGCACCTGGGTGACTGAACTGCCTCATTTTAGGGAATTTTTGCATTGCAGCTGGAGATTGCTACTCCACAACTCAAATTCAGCATCTGCCCTTAGGAAATACTATGCAGCATCTTGAACACTCTGCAAAGGACTTAAAAATGAGAATGCCATATCTGTTTTAGGTCAGGTTGATGTGGAGAGTAAATTATGGTCTAGGCAAAAACATTTACTGTCTTTAGTGTTGTAGCCCATGAGATAGCAAAGATTTAAGGATGCTGTTTTTCATACTGAGCTGTAAAGTATGAAGGAAAAAAGTGCCAGGTGTTTCTAGGAATACTGCAATTAGTGGGAGGGTAAGTTGCCTTCAAAAGATAAACACTGTAATTGAAATAAGGGATATTATCTGGAGAGAAAGAATTAAACCAGAAGATATGAAAGAACTCATTGTCTTTTAATACCCACAGAATGATTCATAACAGATTGCTGCTTTCAGCTCTGAGTAAGTGGTTAGCAGTTAGATCTACTCAGTAAAAGTTTTTTGTAGTTGTATGCAAAAAGTAACAGAAAAGAAGCTTACTGGGAATGAAAACGAATAGTAATCCTAACAGCCTGGCATTTGATATCAAAATCAGTGCTAACAGGTAAAGACTTTGCAAATTCTGGTAGAGAAATTGAAATATACTGCTTTGGTCTTGTAAATCTGTCAGTTTGAAGGAATTCACTGGTTTATTTCAGGCTGTCGATTCATTTTAAAGTTAAGTAATTTCCCATTACAAGCTGGATTTCTAAATCTACATTTCTAAATTGCCCCACACAGAAGCAGTCTCTTCATAGCTTACATGATACAACTTTATCAAAACTGTATTTTGAAGAGAAATATGGAGTAAACTAGAGAAATCATTCTAAATTTAGGGCAGATTACACACTTCCTTTTTATTTTTCATTTTTTAATCATTATTTAGTTACTTTGCTATGAAATCCACTCTCTGCTGTTATGAAGAAATACTTATTAGTACATTTCTGTGGGAGAAGAATGTGTCCCAGTGAGGATATGCAAGTGCAGTAGCTTATGATGTCCAGCCCTAGAGTGCCGTTCAGAGGAGATAGGAGTTCAGCTTTGTTGTAAGGGCGCAGCTAACACGGTGTGGAAAACAGCATGTGGACGAGATGCAGCTGCTGTGCATTAAACAATAAAGAGGGCAGTATAGAAAGCAGTTATAGTAATGCAGGGATGACATGGAAGCAGGATGAGAAAATGTCTGAAAATTTCAGAATTTCAAATTATTTTTCAAGGTTAATATAAGGTTGTGACTTCATTTTTCTTCCATTTCCTTAGTGGTCTACTATCCCATGTAAAAAATTCCTTTTCTTTCCTTTTCCCTTCCCTTCCCTTCCCTTCCCTTCCCTTCCCTTCCCTTCCCTTTTTCCGAAGCCTCTATTTCTATGGTGAAGTATTAGTGATTGTCAACCACCTGCATTGACACAGTATTTTCCAGGAGGAAAGGCAAATATTTTTAGTTAAACTTACAGTGGATTTTACTTTTGCAGAATGCAGCTATCTAACTTAGATTTAGGTAGGATACCTAACATTTTTAATGCCATCATATCCTCAGCGAATTCAAGCACTGGCTTGGATTCATCTCTCAGCCAAGAGAAGGAAGTAAACAGGAGCAGCAAAGAAAAACATTATGAAAAGCAGAACATGATTTTTTCTCCCTTACCATTTTAGAAATGCTAAAAATATATTTTGAACACTTACTCCCTTACCCTCAAAGTAACTCTGTCAAAACAAATTGATTTTAGTTTAAATCCAAATTAATGAACCAGTTTTATTATTTCAGGAGAGGGAGGCTAGAAAAGGGAAAAAAAAAAAAAAGGCAAAAAACCAGAAAAAGACCCAAGAGTCATTGATAGAATAGGTGGTTTATAATGTGTTAAAAGTGTTTATTTGCACTTCCAAAGTTCAGATTTCCTCATACATTTTTATACTGATAGAGATAAAATGCTAAAGTCTTAAATCCCTCTATGCCATGCTGAGTTGCTAAGGGCTGTTGAGCTTTTGTTATTTCTCCTCTCAAGTTAGCTCTGATTATTCCTGCTGAGTGAAAAATTTTTATTTGCCGACAGAAATAGGAACCACACCACGTGTGCTTGCACTCAGCAAATACTCCAATACATCACAAAGATTTGCTCAACCCACCTTCAGAGGCCAAATTGAGGATGTTATTTTCTGTCTGGATCTGGTCCTGAAGACTATCAGTCAGGAGTGTTTCTCAATCTCTGATTAAAACAAGGCCTACAAAGCTGCAAGTGTTCATGCACAGTCTCATTAGAGGACTGAATGGAGTGACCCTGGTTTTCTAGCACAAAGCTGTGAGTGAACTTCAAATATAAGAGTGCATCAATCAGATCCAAGCCAGGCTTTTAATGTCATTTTTTCTACTTTGCCTTTAAAGTCGTAAAGGAATGCCCTTTCCACTGTGCAGCCAACCATCATTCAACAGCAGCAAACAAACTAACAAAAAGCGAGAGGCAGAGAGAAGGCTCTCCCCTCACAAAGGGGAAAGCATGATATTTTACTAATGGGTTTTCTAATAAAATAGAAAATACACTGGGCTCAGTGCAGGTTTTCGCACTCTTCTGATTTTTGTACTTTCTTATAGAGGGAAGGAATAGAAAAAAGTACTTTGGAGAACAAGGCAACATTTGATCCAGGTATTTGGTTCTCTAGCACAATGTCATATGTAATTATTTTCTATTTAAATGATAGTGACGTTTTAGTGAATATTCTGAAAGGGAAAAATTAAACTAAAAAGATATTACACTTCACCATCTAAAGATGCTTTTCAAAAATTGTGATGATGCAGTGAAGTGTGATCATAAATGAAAGCAAGTTTTTATTTGAACATAGCCAAGGATCCAAAAATAAATACAATCCTGGGGTGACAATCCCTGGAAATTAAATTAGAATGAACTAGGGGAGTCTGGAAAACAAAATAATCTAGACACGTGAAAGAAACATTCAGCTGAGGCTATAAGGACCTAATATTAAGTGTTGTCCTTATAAGAAAATAATCTTTTGTGTCTCTGTCATGTTTTTTCCCCCTAAACTTCATAGACTATGAAGCAGTCTTGACCTAAACACCACTCCACCTTCTATCATCATATATATATGCACAGTTATATTTTTGCAGTTTTTAATGTGTTGCAGTATTTTCACCCTTCTATTTAAATGTGGTTTTTTATTCAGGGGTTTAGATGCTCATATAGTTAGGCAGATTTTACAAATGAGCACCAGAGCATTTATGTCACTTGATTGTGCCCCATCAGTTCTTTCCTTGATGGGGCACTCGTGTAAATTGGTAATTTTATGTTGTTTATTAATTAGCCCACTGAATAAAAACCATCATGCATTACCTGTTATAATTTTAATATATTACATAATATACTTTTTTTTTTTAGAGATAATGTTGAGTCCTGAGTTTGCTTTCATTCACAGCATCTGAAACCAGGTGTGCAGTTACTTCTCTTCATAGTCTCTGAAAATCCAACAAGCTGAAGTAATTAATTTTTGTTCCTGACTCCTGGATAGCCATATCTTTTTATTTTCTACACGATCTCCAGTTTGATGTATTATGTGGTGTACATTTATGAATTTACAAATTAATAGGCATGTACTTACATTCTTAAATTTTTATGAAAATCTACCAGCCAAATTAGCCAGATTTACTGTTGATATGTTTGCTCGGTTTAGCTACCTGGTTCACTTTTTCTTATGAGCTTCTGAACACCTTTTTAGGGTGTTGGGTTTTTTTGTTTCCTCTTCTTCTGGGAAAAACAGTCAAATTAACAAAACCCTAAACTTTCTTAATGTTTTCATTTCCAGAGTACTAAAACCTAGTCTAAAATCTTTAGATCTTTTTTGCAGCTGAGAAATAATGTTTACCTCAATGTTACAGTCTTTAATTTCTATTAACAGTAAA
Organism: Struthidea cinerea; assembly: GCA_013397865.1. Classification (NCBI taxonomy): domain Eukaryota; kingdom Metazoa; phylum Chordata; class Aves; order Passeriformes; family Corcoracidae; genus Struthidea; species Struthidea cinerea. The sequence continues at coordinate 60,925 of VZTI01003718.1, forward strand.
AATAAGTTGCCTGATGGCATTACTTGCAGATTTAACTATTTTCTTTAAATGCAGTGCCCCAATGATTCTGTTCCTGGACCTGTGCCATGGGTCAGTTGGGACTTCAGAACAAGACTGTGAAAATAGAGAAGTCTGAGCAGGTAGTTTTAGTTCGAAAATGGCTGCATGCATTTTCCATGTATCAATAGATACAGGATATAGAGCATATCCTATACATAAAAATTAATGTTAATCTGACCTGCATTATTGTTCAAGGTTCAATTTAGATTTATGTTTTCCCTCATTACTTGGTTTTCTCTCTTCCAAGAGTATTGCAAATGGAATTTTGAGATTTTTGTTAATTTCCCTTTTGCATGCCATAGGTTGTGGAGTAAATGGACATTCAGTGTATTAAAAACAATACAGTGTGTATGGCTGTGGTGTTTGATTTGATTTATCAAAGGTGAGAAATATGAATAGAGGTTTTGCCATCACAGGACAGATTTTTTTCTACACGGAAACTTGCTTGACTACTATCTTACAAGTTTTACAATAATGCTTTTGTAGAGTTCATTGAGTGGTAAATAAGCAAAAGGAATTTATGAAAAAGGGACTGCTAAACTACCTCGGGTTCAAAATACAGAACATGTCCATATGACACAAGTATTGTTTTGTCCCAGCATTATTCTCTAAGCACAACTGAGTATGGTCACCACTAATACTCAACACTTCCCATACCTTCTCTGTTGTGAAGTGATCTGTGCAAAGTTCAAGATGCTATGAAAACAGCAATGGCAAACTTGCACTGAGCAAGTGCCAGCAGTGCCTGTGACATTCACATCTGCACTCAGATATGAGCAGATTTAGATAAAATTATGCTAATACAGTCAGGCGAAATTTGCCAATGTAGTATGGTATTATGACAATATGATGTTGCAACAAGTAGACAGTCTCAGTAGATATATCAGCAATAATCGTGGTCACTGTTATCCTAACCTTTTTCTCAAAAAGTGAATAACATAAGTTATATTCCTACAAGTAATTGACTATATTTTTCAAATGAAATCTGAATAGCACATTTCTATTTATTGATCAGTTTTCTTTATTAGAGAAAAAAAACGCAGTTACACATGAGGAGATATTTAGATCACTTCCCCTTCCCTTCTGTTCTCGTTCTCACCTCATCTCATGTTCCTACTGGACATGCTACTGCTAGGACAGATACTCAGTTATCATCTGAAATTCACAATATCAGATGTTTGATATTATCTTTGTCGTGTCTAGACTTGATTTTGTTTTAACAAGGAAGGAATCATATCATTTTGTTTCAGGATAGTATATTTTATTATCTGATCTATTAATTCCATCACTTATTGATCAGGATATCTTCTAGTTTAATTATTTTTTTCTGGTGTTAGTCCTCCCTTTTTTTTAACCCTATTTTACATTTTTTACTTTTTGAACTACATATGCTTGTTTTCATTCAAGCCATTTCTCAAATGTGTGTTCAGCAGTGGGCATCTCTTTCCCAGATTCTTTGATGTCCTTCATCCTTTGATGTCTTTTGTCCTTTCAACAGCTGTTTACGATCTTTATCATACACTGCTTCTTCTTGTGCAGATTTTTTTCATTTATTCTAATTTGCTTGGACTCACAAGTTTCAAGATTAACTTTTTGAAATTTCTCCACCAGTCTTTTCCTCAGATAATACTGAGATACCTCCATACATGAGGTACAAGCTCCCAAACCACTTCCTTTATCGATAGTCCTACCATTTATCTGATTTTTAGTTTGACAGATTTTTTCAACTCTTTGTAGAAACTAGGGCATAATACAGACTAATATCTGACAAGTGAATGATCAGATGAGATTCTTCCAGGCATAGGCTCAAATATTTTCCATGGTTTCTTCACAGTAAAGGTTGATAATAATTATAAGTTTCCTTGGAAGATCTATGTTGTCAATGGAATATAAGTCAGTTCTGTTTATTTTTTAAAAAGTCACTATAGCTATGTTTATATCTGAACAGAGGATAAAACACTTCAGAAAAAATGTGGCTGTGTTTATGATAATAGTTTTTAAGTGCACTGTAATAGAAGCTCAAGACAATCCTCTCAATTTCCTATACAGTAGGATAAAACCTGGGAAGAAAATTTATGAGAGCAGAATGAACAGTTGATTAAAACAGTGTAGGAAAACAGTTTGAGATAAGTGCTATTAAAAGAGCTTGAAAACTGTCTGATAAAATATATGAAAAGCTCGCAGGGTGTCAGTCCAGCATTGTTTTGGACTGGGTCACTTTTACACAACAAATAAGAGATTTTAACCCTTTACATACGAAGCCGTTTCCTATAAATTTTATCTGTTTCACATTCTATTTTGAAAGAGAGTAATACCATTTGCTACAAGTAAATATTTTGGGCTAGACTGGGATAGTTTGTGTGGGCTTTGTCTCACATAATTTCTCCTGTGTACAGCTCTGGACAGCTGTGTCCAGGTTCCTTTAACAGCAGTGGAAAGAAATTAAGTGATCATGCACTTTTAGGACATTACCCAATCAATGCAGTCTAGATATGTGATTTGAGATTGAGTCAGTTGTGCCACAGAAATTATTTCCTCTGGTGATTGTGAAGAGAGTGTGCAAACAGCCTGCTGGAGAAATATGTGCTAGCAGGTGAATCCCACCTCTCATGCATATCTCAAAGTAAGATGCGGACAAAGAAGAACTTCCAAGAGCTACTTTTTCTACTTTCAGAGAGAAATTTTTGTATTGATTCTTCTTTTTTTCAAGAAGGAGAATAACCTTCTGAACCCTGCTGCAGAATCCAAGATATCTCATGTGTGCCAGGTTGATTCTTTAGGTCTTTCTTGACATTGTCCATCTCCTTTTAGGTACCTCCTACCCATCAGTTTGGGATATCCACTGAATACACGTGAAATCAGACGAACTACATGCATTTACAGGATGATCTGAGATGATATGGAATTGTGTTTAAATGCTTTCTTTAAATGGATCATGGCAGATAACAGCTCCATGTTGTGATTAAACTAGGTCATGGTGGGCAGTAGAAAATCATTGTTGGAGTTAGTGAAAAATTTGTTCTTTAGCCGTACTTGGGCTTTATTGTATTTAATTAATACCACAATCTTTGCAACTACCTTACATAAGAAAATGCTTTGAGTTGTAATATTTAGTATAAGGGAATGTACCAGTCAAATTCAACCTAGACTGAAGTATTTATTTTTATTCTCATTAAATAAAGAGAGTCACAGATTATGATAAATCTTGCGTTGCCCTTCAGAGATACATCATCTCGTGCTTGAGGCCAAGAAATGAGTACTTTCCATAATTAGTAAGGGAAATTAAATAATTGGTCTGTGGTTTATGAGAGTTCTTTCTCTAAGAGAAACCATCTAAGTCTCAGTCAAGTGGGTTAACATGATTTATTTTTTTAGCACACAATTATCGCAATTTCATTTCACATAAATTCTACACATATTTTTTTTTTTCATTTCCTCTTAGCATAGCAACACAACCTTGGTTTTGTTAATACTTTATATTCATATTTTCTGCCTGAAAATGTACTTCATTTTTTGGTTAGCATGATTTTTGATTCAGTGTATTCTATGACATAGTTTTTTCTGAACACAGTGTTTGTCTTCCAATAAAGGGAATAAATTGGGATATTTCAGTGGAATTTCACATGGTGAGAAGACATGACTTTAATTCACATTTTGCTATCATGTCAAAATTTGGCATCTGAATTGTTTATGCTCAAAAAATTTAAAAAGCTAAATCAGTGTAAAGGTATCTTCCTTGCTAAGCACAAAAATACTCTTGTGTGCTGGCATTTCTAATGCATGTATGTGGTAATTTAATCCCAGCCCCATGCAGCCACTCACCCACTCCCACACCAGCAGGGTCAGGGAGAGAATGGAAAAGGTAGCAGCTAGAAAACTCACAGGTTGAGATAAAAATGGTTTAATAGGGAAAGCAAAAGCCACAAACACAAACAAAGCAAAACAAGGAATTAATTCACTGCTACCCATGGCAGTGTTCAGCCATCTCCAGGAGAGCAGTGCCCCATCAAGTAAAATGGATACTTGGGAAGACAAATGCCGTCACTCCAAATGTCCCCCCCTTCCTCTTTCTTCACCACACTTTATACACTGACCATGATGTCATGCGGTCTGGAACATCCCTCTGGGCAGTTTGTGCCACTTGTCCCAGCTGTGCCTCCTCACAACCTCCTATGCACCCCCAGCTTCCTGGCCAGTGTGGCAGTACGAACAGCAGAAAAGGCCTTGGCTCTGTGTAACCTCTGCTTAGCAATAACAAATATCTCTATATTATTGATTCTGTGTTCAAGACAAACCCAAAACACAGCCTCACACTAGCACTATGAAGACAATTAACTCTTGTTAATCCAAAACCAGTACACATGGAGATGACTTTAACTTAAGGCAAATCACTTCTCTGGAGGCACCTGCAAAAAAATTGTTATTATTACTTTTTATTGGGTTTGGCCAAACATCTACTTAGCCCAGCGTTCCTGTTTCTGTCAAAGCAGCTGTAGAGGTTTACAGAAAAATATATGAATATACACAGACAGTAGAAGTTACATAATATTTATCTAACACACCTTAGCCTGAACTCGAAGCTCTTATTCATGTGAATAAAGTCCCCTTGAAATCAGGGGATTAGCCTCCTGACAGTTTTGTTCTGTTCCACTTTTTAACAGAAATAGCATCATGAGCTTACCAAATGGATATTGATCCTCTAAACCCTCTTACAAAAAGCCCCAGTAGAGTTTCCTAAGAGAAGTTAGGATTTACGGAACAGCCAGGGTATAATTTCAGATAAACCTAAAATGTGCAAGTGACTGTATAATTTGTTTCCTGACTCTGGCAGAGGTACGGTATTTTGCAGTGAGTTACTTAATGTGTCCTTCTGGATCCAGTTTGTAGGGAAAAAAAAATTCTTACATGCCATATTTAGAATTTTAAAAACCAAACAAACAGAAGAAAACCAAAACATCGTATCAGTTATCAGAGAAAAAATGTTAGGTTGAAAGCTATATTAGTGTGATCTCTCTTGAAGTTTGATGAAATACACTTTCCACCTTTCTAATGGGAAACTTGGAAACCATAGATATCATAAAATTATTGTGGCACTTAATGGTAAGTGTTCCAAAATATTCGTGGTGTTTAAAGGTAGCCATGACTCAGGATTTACATGCATCAGACTGCATGAAATAGCTATGCCAGTTAATCTACACATACCTAATCTCTGAGCACGTGAAGTGCTGTATGTAATACTGCTGAAACAACAATCTAGCTTTTAAAAAATGTTTTCTGGTAAATATTTAGTTAGGAAAAGAACCAATATTCCTTCAGTAATCACAACCCCTCAGTAGCTTAACTGATGTGTTGTTCAAGATAGGTGAGAGATGGAGGGAGTGGAGAGGAAGGGG
>VZTI01003718.1:67122-118647 GCA_013397865.1 Struthidea cinerea
AGGAAAGGAAAGGAAAGGAAAGGAAAGGAAAGGAAAGGAAAGGAAAGGAAAGGAAAGGAAAGGAAAGGAAAGGAAAGGAAAGGAAAGGAAAGGAAATGAAATTATGCCACCTAGCTACAAGCTGCAGAGGGAAATTAATATTCAAAAGGTTAAGGTGTCTGTGAAATGTATGTAATGAGTAACACTCATAGTTTGTTACTATAGGTTCATTGCCTCTAACGCTGAGGACGGCACATGGATAATTTACGATTCCCATTGTCCCCTCTGCAGGGATTAATTCTGAATTATTTATGTACCTATATACGCACAGAACTGAAACATTTTAGTTAAAGTCAGCCATTCACTCACAGTCTTGAAATTATGCAGCCCTTGTTGCTAAAAATGATGTTAGCCTCTTGTGATTTAAGTCATAACATTTTATTTTCAGTCCCACTGAGAGAAAAAGCATAGAGAAAGAAAAGAAGATATATTTTCCTACAGATATCTCTGAATGCATTTTTTTAAAGATTTAAATGTATAACAGTAATTTGTTGAGTCAAAACTATTGTTATAATGTGCATGTAAATAAGGGTTTATTTTATTCATGATTAGAGATAATATTTCTATTGCTCTGTGAGAATATTTTTTCTAAGATGGTTATTTTTGAGAACAAAATCTTTGCATTTCAATAAAGGGAATCACATCTACTTATTAATTAATCAAAGAACGGAATTTCATTTTGGGAAATTGGTCTTGACTGTTAAGAATTCCCACCAAATCATTGCCTTCAGTACAAATGAAGCCTTCACTGCTGTTTCCATTTGAGCTCGAATGATTCCTTGCTGCTCTAAATGGTTATTTTGGATGCATTAAAATTTTTTAATCATGGAAAAATGCAGATATTAATCATTCCTTAATAAAATATTAGATTAGGGAGTGTCTTGAGATCTACACCAAGGATAGCATTTGATGAAGCTCTAACCCAGTCAGCATGAACAGGACACAGGCATTTTATTTAAGTTAAATATCAATTTAGTATGTTACATCTGGTTTAACCAATTTTGCTTCATCTGCAGGAGGAGCATTTTTTTATTCAAACATGTTTTATTATGACATAATTGCAGGGCAAAATTTCAAGTTCGTCATTATACAGATGTCATCATGCTAAGGGCAATTAATAAAAAGGGTAAGAGAAAATAAACCATTGCTTGAGCAGCCCCAGACCTTTGGGGTTTCATATGAACTGGCCGTCTCTGCCTTCAGGAATTGTACCGATAATAACTGTTCAAGCAGACAGCACAGCCTGTAAGCAGAGTATTTAATACTGAGTGGATAAAGATGTAAAAGTATTTGACATGGAAAAGAGATTAAAAAAAGGTATAAAAGATCAATCCTTCTTTTTCGCCCTTCTGTACAATTCAACAATTGTTAATGAATTAGGAGGAGGGGCATATTGATGTACTGCTTGACTGTAACACAAAGAAGTGTAGTTAGCAAAAAGCTGCAGTGGGTAATGAACAGTATTTTAACTCGGCAGTTTAACCTCCGTGTCTGTCAGCAATGACCTTTTACCAACCCCAATGAGAGCCTGATTTCTCACTTTTGCTACTCACTGCTGGATGAGTGAATGTAGAATTTGACAGCTAGAGGTTTTACATGAAAAGGGAAGGTACTTAAAAAGCATGTTTTGTGATGATAGGCTACATTTATTCACTGTTCATTACACTGGGTGCGCAGGAGCGTTTGTGGATTGATTGGGTGTGAGCAGCTTGTCTTCTGGGGCAGCGAGGAGACGTTATTGACCTGCATGGGAGTCGAGGTGGCCTCCAGATGACCCCCCTTTCACCTGGAATTGACCTTGAAAACAACCTAGGGTTCACCCTGCTTTGAATAAATAGAAAAGTGTCTTAACAGCATGCGGATTATTAGAATGGACATATTGCACATTTCTCCTTTTTCAACTTTTATAGAGGTGCATGTGTAGGGGGGTGGAGGGAGAGTGTTGCCTTTTAGATTTCCAGATACAGCAGCTGCACAACTTGGTATTTGCACAGATTTATGGCGGGAGGCAACTAGACTTTCTCCTGCTTGATGCTAAATTTTGCCATTCATCATTATTGATTAGAGTCTACACTCTATGACAGAGCCCAAACCTTACTATGACAATTGCTATTTCAGTTGTTATGGGCCATAATGGGCTATAGGGATGATTTAAAAGAGCACAATAGCTATCTGTAATTACACATGAATAATCCATGAATTCTCTAGCACAGTGCTTATAATCAGACCCTAACAGCCAAGGCATAGATATTTGTACTTGTTTCCCCTTCAGCAACTAGACTAGAAGGCACCTCTACATGTAAACTACACCACAACAGGCCAAAAACAATTGTTTCCTTCTGTGTCCAATCTTGACTTCTCTTCCTGTGCTTAAAATAAATCAGTTAAAGCAGAAGGTAATGGCATATTGCATCATTGCAAAGAGTGCAGCCTCCTAATGAACTTGGCTGGGCATGGAGAGCTGCCTGGAGCTGCCTTCTCAGAAGCTGTTTCCTTTGGTTTTATTAGACACAAAAAGTTATTTTTTTCAAGTTTCTAAACTCTGATAGTAGCTTGCTTCTATGACAACCCTTTTCTGTGTGAAAAGACAAATAAGGGAAACACATATGGCAGCTAGCTCTAAAAGTCGGTGTTTGATTTTACGTTGGCTTATTTCACATTGAACATTTTCTGAACTGTTGCCCAACTTTTGCCTCTGTTTTGAAACATTAAGAGCACTGATCACTAAAGTGTATTTCCTGCAGGTCAGATGCAATTCTTTCAGGGAACTGTATTGGCGATAATAGCTTGGATTGATGGCATCGCATAAGTGGCATCACATAAGACAGCCATGTTGAACCGATTTTTCTAAGAGAAGGCCTCTTTAATCTCAAATACATCATTCTGAGCTAAGTGAACAAAATCTAGGTGACTAACACTCTGCAAAACCTACAGTCACCATTTTGTCTTATGTTTATGATGGCTGTCCTGTGGCTGTTTTAGTTTTCCATGTTGGTCCTAGCTAAGCAGAGAACACTTTTTGTGCTGATCAAAGAGCATTGTGTAATTTTATTTCCAGCAATAACTTTCTGGGTGCTCATGCCATTTTGGGCTCTGCAAAGAGTGTTTCCTTCCTCACTGAGGGAAGAGGGCTGAAGAGGGTTTTTCATTGTCTCAGAGCAACTATGTTTTCTTCTAGCATTGAATCATTAGTTTCAATGCTAAGGCATTGTTAGGACAAGCTTTCAAATGTCTTTCTTGCAAAATTAAAATGTAACTTATCCTGAAAAAACTTATTGCCAAATGAAATAAGAGCCTGCACAATATTCTTCCGAGTCATGCAAATTATTTTTCCAAATATTATTTTCTCCTAACTGCTGACATTTGTCTGTACATCAAGTAAACACAAAGCAAGGATGTGTTTTCTTTAACAGCTGAGTCTGTACAGAACACACACATACACACAAACATGAAAGAGGTAACTTATAAGTGGTATGACATTAGAAAGCCATGTAGTAGCATAGTCAGCTTCCATCTCATCTTTTTTCCTACCTCTCTAAAAAAGAAAAGGCAGTTTTGCCCAGAGGAAGAAATAAAAGGGAATCCTTGTTAAAAGGTACATTAACAAAATAAAAGAACAGCTTTATTAGGGACATGTGCAGAAAAGGATGTTTGAGTAGCAAATGATAATTTACTTTTGAGGTATATTAAAAAGGTTTAATCTTACTGATCATGAGTTAAATTGGATGTTTTAATCAGTTAGTGAGTGCCAAAAATAATTATACCAGAGTGCTTAGTCTGCAGAATGTGTACACAAAGCATATAAATCCTTTCCTTCCCCAGGGATTTCTCAGAATAACACACAACTAGAAGACAAAAGCGATATCAAACTCATATAAATTAACATTGCAAATGATCTGAAAAAAATACAATAAATAACGTGATTCTATCACTCTGAATATGCTATACAGGAGAGAGTGTCCAACACAAATATGTTCATTAACCTCTTATATCCTCACTAAACTTTTTCAGGAAACTTTCCTGCCATTTACTTTTCACAGGTCAATTGAAGGTCATCTTATGAAAAGCAAAAGTGGGTTAATATCTTAGTACAGAAATCTATAATCTTTTCTGAAATAAATGTTCAAAACTGAATTAATTTGACTTCTTTCTTCCTCTTGGGAAGAAAAGAATTTGTCAGTATTTAATACCCACTCTGAAATCTGGAACAATGCACCCTGATGGATCCTTTTCTTTAGTCCTGTTTCTTCTCATAGAAGTGCGTAGAGATTTCATTTATACAGGATCTTTTTTCAATCTAGTATAGTACGTAGCTACTGTGTGTGTGTCTGTGTGTGTGTGTGTGTGTGTGTGTGTGTGTGTGTGTGTATGTATTTATGTGTGTTCATAATTACTGAAGATTGGATGCAAATTTAAATGAGATGGCAGCTGTGTAGGTAAAATGATCTTTAATCTTTGCAGCCTTTGCAAAATAATTTTGGGCCTAAATTTTTCACATAACCTTTTTGCTTGCAAAATATAAGAACATGCCCATCACATATGCTATTGCATACGCTATATGAAGGCTTTTTTGGATGCACCAAAGATATAACTTATGAAATGTGAAAAATAGTTTTATGATTCAAGGGTTTAATTTTTTAATTTTTGAAGTTCCTATCTTCACCCTTTCAGTTAATTCTAATTAGTTTTTTTAATAAAAAATCTCACAGGGTAAACCCACCAACTGGGACTAACAGGTTGATTTTAAAATTATTCCTTGTAGTTTCACTTCCTCCAGACACAAAACTGGAAAGGAAAAATGATGCAAAAAAAAGTGACCATTATGCTGAAATTGTGAGTTGGTCATTATAACATGATCTTGCCCTGCTTCTGGCATGGCTGAGTTTTTTCTCAGGCTTTTTTTTTCCTGGAAAAGGCCATATATAGGCTTTTTCACTAATCCTTTTTGTTTCTCAGAGGTTAACTGTGCTGAAGGCAACAGAATTAGGATTGCAAGGGAAATAAAGAGGATTCTTCCTTTTTTCTGATGCCATTTACATACCTCCACTATACCTGCATAAGTATCCTACATGAATGAAGCACTTATTAATAGCTCTTGGCACGACAGGTGCTTCAGATACATTAGTACCTAAAAAATAAAACTTGAACCCATGAGCAGCACAAATTGTGAGCTGCCGTCCATGTATTAAACTAATGCCAGCTCATGGAAGACCATTCTCAAACTCATTTGTTCACTTCAGATATAAAATTCAAAAATAATAACAATTCCAAAATAACGTGTGAAATTTGGATTACTGTTGCTTTATTAATATCTTATACATAATTATACACTATCTTTGACTGTCTCCCACATTTTAGGCATTTTCTACTGGTGTACAGTAAAATTTTTAAAAAATTGAAAATTGGGTACAGAAACTTGTACTACAAGTTGCCCCCAGAGGCCACCCAAAAGTTTCAGTTACCAAACAAAAACTGACTTCTGTACTGAAATTTTAAAATGGGTGATTTCTATATTCCGCACTTATTGAAATGCCAATATATAATTAGGTGAGCTAGAGACAGAATATTACCACTAAGTATGAATGTTCAAATTTTTGTCAGTTAGAGTTTATTTGACAAAAATCTGCTCATGAAATTTTGTTCATAAGTTCAGTAATTGCAGCAAAGAACCATCATAGAAATACCTCAATTATCCATTTGAGAAAGACACCTGGTGTGAATTAAACGCAAGTTTTACTTGTAGGATTCTAGGGGATAGTTCAAGTAGTGGTGTAAGGGGCTTTGAAATGTCTTTGAACTTTCAGATTCTAGAATGATCTGATGAGATTATTGTTGATGAGTTATTATTGTTTACGTAAAATAAATTTCCTGCGATCTCCTACAGTCATAAAAATCCAACTTCTCTCCTAGAGAAAAATTTAATAAATTTGTCCATTTTTGTCCATTAAAAATAGTTCAATATTGTCTTTAATGTTTGGCAAACTATAAAAATTAGAAGATTATTTTAGGTTGGACATGCATAAAACCCAAATTCTTATCTGAGATTATCCATTGTTTCCTCAGCCAATTTTTAATTTCTGCCATTCTTAATTTCCCTAAGGTTAAAGCAGAAAAAAAAACCCAAACCAAACCAAACCAAACCAACCAACTAAACAAAACAAAACAAACAAACAAACAAACAAACAAACAAACAAAAATACCCACATTTAAAATGCATTTATGAAAAAAGTTAGCATTTATTTCATGGTTATTTTACCCATACTATTGTTACCTGTAAGCTCATCTTGCCTCCACAAGATCTCACCCACTCTGTAACATTTTAAGTTTGCTTTTTTTAAAGACAGCTTTTCTTTTTTCAATTTGAGCTGGGGTTTTGTGAATGGAGGGCTAAGATTTCTTTGCTGGCATGTTTGGAGTCCACAAAAATGGTCAAGTGACAAGAATTATTGTGGGGGAAAAAAGGTAGAAAAGACACTTAAAATCAATGGACAAGTAAAAGGGGCAGAAACTCACCCAAAACCAAAAAAAATTTTCAAAGCACAATGAGAAAAAACAAAACCTTAAAATCTCTCTGATTCACCCAAATACTGAGTTACTTTAATTTTGCCTCTGTCACAACTTTCCTATTTGCATATAATCTTACATTATCTTTGTGTCTCGGCAGATGTTCTCTGCTGTACGGTATTAAAAATACATACTGCTTATGCAGTAACGTACAAGAGAGGAGGCAAAAACTGGGAGAAAAAAGTAAAGTATTGAGAGGGTAAATAAAAATTAGAAGATCCAAGAGTGTAGAGCTGTTGTCCTGGGAAATGGTGTGAAATAGAGGAAAAAAGATAATAAAATAAAAATTGAAGTGAGCTGGATGCTGGAAAGTGATAAGAAGTACAGAAGCAAGAGAAATGAAAAGACAATCTGAAATGTAGAAATATAGGAAATATCTGAAATTAATATAGTCAAAGGTTGGAAATAAATTAAGACCACAGTAACAAAAACTAAATTGTTTCTAAATATTTTGTGCATTTTTAATACTTGTTTGAAAGTCGAAAGGAGCCCAAAACCAGAAATCATGATTGAGGTACAGCTTGAATGAAGATGAATAATTACAATATCTTTTTCTGTATTGATGTCTGTCTGCATGTTCCTAATGCCAGTTTTAATTTAAATGTGTTGGGGGGGGGGTGGGGGGGGGAATAACATTTTCCCCAATTCGGTCACAGGACTGTTTTTTTCCAAACTGATTACAGGCTGTTTGAGCCAAATCCTACTGAAAGAGGCAAGTGACCAATTCGTAAGACCTAAAAGTTCGACTTCCACAATTGCAGTTATGCCAAGATATTTTTAAAAAGCAGGTCTGTGAATCCTGTGGACGTACATATGAGAGAAGGAGGAAGAGTCAATTATAGTATATAAACATTTACACCTTCCTTATACAGCTGAGCATCAAAGAAGCACATTTTAATAAAAAAACCTAATTATTTAAGTCTCTTATGTTTTGCCGATCCTACATCGCATGTCAGATACTTGCACCCAAAGCAATATCTTGTTTCCAAGAACACAGAGTTGTCTTAGTTTTTTGCTGGGAATTTCTGCATTGGAGGGATTTCTTATAGAAGGTATGAGTTTCCTTCTTATTAACATGTGAAGGTTTGCAGATTTCATAGACATAATTTCAGTAGGGAAAACTAACTCTTGGTATTCCATAGGGAGAGGGACCAATATATATGCCTCAACATATGTCACAAATGAGGTGAAGAAAATTCGTATAAAAAAATCTGTGTTGCCCTGTCCCCAGAGAGGCTTCACCTGGCAGCCAGCCAGGGCAGAGAAAACTTCCGTGATTAGACTGCGAGCAGATTCCCGCCCCACCCCCCAAACACACACATGCTTGCTGGTGAAGGCAAGTACCCAGATGCCCGCAAAGGATGCCAGCGAAAAATGCCCACCAAAAACAGGCCCGCAAAGCTGAGTTGGGGGAAGTGTTTGGGGTCACATAAAAGCAGCTAGCCACAACACCATGTGGTCTTTTTGCTTTGGGACACTTTGAGGGCCAGCTTGGCCCCTTCTGCTCCCACCTTTGCGCCCTCTTCCCTGTGGTCCTGTTTCCCTGCCCGTGCCTGCTTCGCCCTGCTGTGCCAGTTCTGGGAACTAGCTTGTCACCGTGAGGATCTCATGCTCCACAGTCGCTGCCGCCTGCATTCGGCATTTGACTGCCACTGCCGTCGCCATCGTGTTTTTCGCCCGCCGTCTGCAGCCGCCATCCACAGCTCGTAGCCGCCATCCACAGCCACTGTCTACACCCAGCTTCTAGCCACCATCTGCAGCCATCCTTGGAGGCACGCTGCCACTGCCACTTGGAAATTGCACCCAGCCTGCCACGGAAGCTACGCAAGCGCACCGCAGTTTGCAACACGTACGTTCCATCTACCAAACCAATGATGGCAGATAGCTGGGGTTCTGTGGTAATGCTGTCCCCTGCCTTCTATTTCTTTCCCCCTCTCTCTGTTTCCTCTCTTTCTGCTCCTTTTTCCTGTTCCCCCACCCACCTTCTTTTTTAGTAAGAACATTTAGTTGGGTTTTTTTGTTTGTTTGTCTTTGGTTTCTTTATTTTATTTTATTGCAATAAACAGTTCTCAGATATAATATTGCCATGTTTGTGCTTGATTTTTCATCAGAAAAATCTATCAAAAGCATCCTTCCCAGCTCCCCCTTTTATAGTGGGACAGGACACACAGTATGTTCAAAAAGTTAATTTACTTGCTAGTGTTTTTCTAACAACTCCACTGTCATCAAAGGTGTGTTTGTTGGAATAAAAAATCTCTTTTCTTGTGCCAGACCTCATCCTTTTGCTTGGCACAGTAGTGGTCTCGCAAGCCCAAGTGCTTGAAAGGAAAGAGGTAGGATCAAAAATAAAATTTGTCCTCACTGCAGGTTAATAGAACCCTTAAGTTGTTGTGTGGTCATACATAGTATCATGTCTTCATGTGGCATGAGTAATTATGCATATTACTGCACTGGAAGTGTAGACAAACATTGTCAAAGATTTTCTGTGACGTGGTTGTCTTCTCCAGAGTAGGAGGAAACCTGCTTTAAAAAGAGGCTGTAATCAAATACCTAAAATCCTTGTTTCAACATAATATCTTATCTTTTGTTGTCTCCCATTTTATTCAGTGTTATTTCTTACATTTTTCAAAACAGTTTCTCACCCCTAGTGTCGTAGCTCTTCTGTATATAAGAGGAAATGATCATCACTTGGCCTTATTTACACGTTGAGCACACACATCTGTATACATTAGATATTCTTATTCCACTGCTTTGTATCCTTTCTTGCAACCTTTCTTTTCAACAGTTTTAAAGGTAAAACAAACTGTACTTGATTTTCAAACTGTTCTCATTATTAGACTTAAGCTTTTATTTTAATTATGGCATTCATAACATTCCTATGGATTCCTAATGTCATGGATAAGTAGCCTTTCCACAACTTTATAAAACACTTGAATGAAAGCCTCTTTAAAGCAATATTCTTGCAAAGAGTGTGTTTCTATCATGTTGCATTTGTGCTGAACTGATAAGCAGATGGTCTGCAACAGCTTGTACTTTTCAACTTTTATAGTAAATCATTTTATTTCTGCATATAATGGCTTGTAATATAAACTAGAAACCCAAATATAGAGCTTTTCAGGAGCAGGGATTTGTTAAGTAGAATGAAATACAATCTTTTAGTCAATAGCTGATAGAAATGTACTTTCTGCCCATAGCATTTTGAGTACTCATTTCTTTTAGCAGTTCAGACATACAAGTGGTATATTCTTCAAAGTCTATTTCCCACCCTGTTTTCTTTGGTCCTCCTAATATTTATGCAATTCCCGGTGTTGGTCTAAAGATGGGAAAAATCAATTCAACTTGACATGAATGTTGAGTTGATGATCATCTAAGTCACCACAATGTTTCAGCCCACTCTCTTTTCTTTAGGAGATAAATAATGGGAAGATTAGGCTCGGTCTCCTAATTTAAAGGACGGCTGTCTGCTAAGGAAGGTGGGAACGTCCCATGGAATGGAATATGTGACCCCCCCTTCCCTCCAAATTATTATAACTTTGAAATCATGGGGCTTTCAGGCAAAGAGATGGGAAAAGGAATAACAGTTCTTTACTAGTAAGTATGTGCATAACAAGGCAAGCAAACAACAGCAGTGGCAGCGACAACAGACAGAACCAGAAACGCAGCAGCAGCCTTCTCTCGGCTGCCAGGCACCTTCCCCTTCGGTGCGGTTACGGTCACAGCCGGCAGGGGCGCTGTTGGCTCCAGGCGGGGCAGGGCGGGGGCGGGGGTTCCCCCGCGCCCGCANCCCGCGCCTGCAGGGGGCGCTGTGGCGCGAGTTCAGCCGCCTCTCCACATGGGTAATGGCGGCGCAGCCGGCGGAAGAGATGGGGAAGGGCTTGCTTTACAAACTCCCAGGGGCCGCTGATCCCGGTGCCCCTCCGGATGGTGAGGTGAACTGTAGCAGGAACCTCAGAGCAGGAGCTGGAACGGCAGGGTCAAGCACACCCCGCGGTGGCAAAGTGTAGCAAAACCTCCAAAGCTGTAGCAGGAGCCGCAGGGGTCAGGCGGACATGGAGCGTCCAGTTAAAGTGTACCAAAAAACCTGAAGTGGTGGCAGAAAACAGCCAGGCTGTGCAGCAGCAGCTGGGCTTCTGCAAGCAGCCAGGAGGCGCTCCCTCTGGAGGGCCTCGGGGCTTGGGGCTCGGAGTCCTGGGTTTTCCCCTGAGGCACCCGAGCAGATGGTGTGGGTCCTTCCAGTGAGGTCGGGTGTTGATAAGGTCACAGTTCAAAGGCTGCTCTTAGAAGGAAAGCCTCACTCATGGTCACAGATGCAGTAAAGGATGGAACTTCGCAGTGGCAGTGAATTCTCCTCACAGCAACAGCAGCACTGTCTCACCACCAGTCCCGAAAGTGAGAGAGAGCAAGGAGCTGAGCCTAGCCCCTCACCCCCCAGCCAAAATCTTGCGGTATCTGTGCCATTCCCAAGAGAAAGCCCACCCCAGCTCAGACCCAGTAGCAAACTGCACCCTTCCCCCTCCTCCTTGGCTACATCTTTTGTCTCTCTTAAGTGTCCATCGTTCCCATCTCTTTGGTAACAAATGGGAGAAAACTCCCTGAGCAAAAAGAAAGAAAACAAAAAGAAAAATCCTAATCTCCAACACTTTGGTAAGAGGTGAAGGATCTCAGTGCAAAGAATTCCTTCAGAACAACATAAATTGGATCATAAATTCGACCTCCTAGATGATAATAATCACATTTTGTCTCAGCGTTCAGCAGGTTTTTTTCCGGGTGATCAAGGTAAGGTCATCAACCACTGGTTCTTTGTCAAATGAAAGGGGTCAAGCAACAGCAGCAATTGGCACAGTGAAGTATTTCCTTCAGCTTCTTTGCTGAACAAGGAAGAAGCATGCTAGATAGGAATTTGCAAGTTAATTAACTATGTAAAATCACAGATTTGTGATATGAATTGACTATGGGCTGTTCAAAGTGAGTTTGAAACTAGGATTTATTTACTTCTTTTTTACATGGTAACTTACACATGTGTAAGAAAAAAAGGTATGTCTGGTAGGTTCACTCTGGAAGCAGTGGTCATCTAGGTAATGCCATTACATCTCCTAAAGGCAGAAGGGTAAATAGACAAGTTAGGGAGAGTGTTGCTTGCGTATGTTTAATTAAGTTACTATATTGCAATAACAGTTGCAGACTTTATTGCTGCTTTGGTTTTGACCTTCAGCGTTGTCTCCCTGTCACTTGGGATAGGAGAAGTCTCTGGCATAGCTAGAAAAAAAAAAAAAGTCTGTTTCTCAGAGTCTGTCTGTGAAAAATCTTGGTTTCTAGGTTTTCAGTGAGGGAGAATTAGAACAAATGGAAAATAAACAACCTCCCTGAAGGCCCCCCTTCTAAAGCCTGAGCTCACTTATAAAGTGTTGACAGTTCCCTATACAAAAGACATCAGAAGTGCCAGATTTCTGAAGTACCAGGAAATTGCAAGATTAGGTGATATGCCTAAGGAAACTGAAGGAAACAAAACAAAGTAATCACTGCAGGGTTTCTTAAAAATATGGTTTTTTTTTTTAGTGGGTCTTCAACACAGATGCAGAAAATACATAGTTTATCCAATTGATTTCTTTGTTTCCAGTCATCTTTGTTTGTTTGACAGCTTTTAAGTGATGCTGTTGTAGAAATATCAGGCATTGTGAATTGGACAGAGGGTGTATGTTTTGGGAAAGATTACGTTGGATTTAAATTTTTATTTTAAAATAATCTCGTAGGTATCTTGTGGTGTTTTACAAGTAATTGCAGCTGAGAATAAACATGGGATTTTAGCAGTGCTAGTAACTTTAGTAGGTACTTTACAAGTGATAATAGGTGTTAAATGTGGATTTCTAAGACTGATATCAAAAAAGTTTTGAGTGAATAATGTATATATTTTCTGGAGTATGTTTTAGAAATGTTAGCAAGCCATGGCATATATTTAAAAGACAGTTTCATTCAGGTGGTGAATACAGCTGGATTGACCTTTTTTTCATAATATCTCTTCAAATCTTACCCTAGATATTCCTACCAACACCTTAGCACCATCATCTCAATGCATTTTCTGTTTCCAATACAAACACGAGTGTGTGATGTTTGCCAAAGGCAAGACATCAAGTGTTGTGGTAAGCAGTAAAAGACACTGCTGTAAGGGGATAAGGGGCAAATTTTAACTCTACGTTGAAAACGGGGCTCTTAAAGGTGAAATCTTCTAACAAAAATATAACAAGTTAATGCAATGCAGAGTCATAATGAAGAATTTCAATGATTTGTAGCAACTTTGTAGATGATCACTTGAGAGAAGACTACATAACTTTGGGAAGCTGCAGGAGGTAGTACTGATCATAGGAAGAAAATTATGGTCAGTTTAATGCAAGCGTGGAGCAAACACTACTCCCAAGTAATTCCCAAAAATGAAGCTGCTGTGTTTGATTCCTCTGCATAATTAATTACTGAAGACATCATCACAGCTCTGGGCTGTGAAGTCATTCTTCAGAGGGACTGCAGAAAACCTAAAGTCCCAGCCAGCACTGACTTCTGCTAGCCAACCAACCTGCAGAGACTGGCCGGCCCTTTCCTGGCCTTGTTCCACTCATAGAAGGCTTGGGAAGTGCACACCAACCCTTGGCACAGGTAGCGGCTTGGTCTTGTACAGATCTGCAAGTAAATGGAGGGCTGGAGTTGGAGAGAGGCTGTGTTCTCTTTTTCCCTCCGCAGAGTCAATCTCTGTATGGCAGGGAGGTGACTTCTCTGCAGAGTAGGCGTTTCTCACCTTTCTGCACCTTTCCCAGCAGCTTTCACTCCTTCTTAGAGTTTGGTTGGTTTTGGGTTGGTTTTTTTGGCCTCTTTTGTTTGGCTGGTTGTCAGGTTGGTTGGTTGGGGGTTTTCTTCTGTAATTCCCTCACAATGGGGCTAATTTGGCTGGGCTTACTGATTTTAAAAGATGTCTCATGGAGGGCTTCTAACACCTCCTGAATATACATCTGTCCTTGTTTTGAAGCAATTTCTTTGACCAAGATCTGATCAGATTTCTGATTGTTTCTTTGTTCTGCTTCTACCTGCTCACCAGGTTTGGAGAGGGGAAAGCAACCTTGCTGACGTGCCATGATACATGTCCTGCCTCAGTTTATGAGCTGTCATCTTCTTAATGAAACCATTACTGTTGGAGTTATACAGAGTAGTTTTCACTGAAGTCTTGTTGTTATGTTTTACCCACAAGCAATGGGCTAGGTGACTTGTTCCACAACATCTTGCTGTACTCAATTGTAGTGAAATACAATAATTTTTCTGCATTATTATCTTGAGTATCCTTCCTTTTTCATTGTGCTACTCTGACACAGAGTACTCTGAGCCATCTCTCATACCGACAAAATTTGAACGACCTCTTTTATAAACAGAATTCCAGGGCTTTGAATTTCATTTTACAACTTACCAGAAATCTTTTTCTTCACAAGGTTAATTTTAAGAGGGTTGCTATATTCTGCCAAAGAGTTTCCGATTTGCACTTGTGTTGCTCTTCAAGGGTCAGAACTTGCAGCACAACCACTGTTTTGAAATCACATTGGCAATACGTCTCTTTACATAAGGCGTTGGGAGGATATTTCTGGTTCTTTGCTTTGAATGATGTGATAGCGAGATGTCTTTCAAGAATGTGACGCTTTTGCGCAGAAGCAATGTGCAAAATTCCCCACAATGCTTGAACTATCAAAGCAGGCCAGTAATGGAGAACTCAAAACTACCTCTTTTCTCTTCACCTCTGGCTAGCCCTCAAATATGCTACTATTGACTACTAGTTCTTCATCTTTACAGGTTTCTTATACGAGTTTCTGAATTTCCCAGAAAAATGGAAAAAACATGCACTTGTGCCCTGTATCATGAGCCACATTATTTTCTACTATGGTAAATATGACAAGTAGTTTTACTGCCATCTTTCAGAACATGGCTGAAATTAAAATAATATTTCCATTGTCCTAATATGCATGTTTGTTTTTTAATAGTTGGTCTAGTCACATATTTTGAGGAATGTTTTCTAAAGTTCCATCGTCAGCAATGGAAGTATTTTAAATTATTTACTTCAGATGCTCTGATGAAAGCTTTCATGCTGAAACATATACATATTTTCTACCCCAGTCTTCTTTGTTTCACCACATGCAGAGCACTAAATAAAAACAAACTACTTGTTCCATCCCAGCAAATGAATTTTTCCCACAGGAAAAGGAATATTCAAAGATGTATTCAGGGTATATTACAGGATATGGGAAGGAATCTCTGGTTTATGATGACCCAGATAAAGCAAAAGCTTCTTCAAGTCTTTTGCTTTAAACTCTATCCTAGACAGGTTCCTTTAAATTCCACCTTTCTTTCATATAATTTGTATGTCATACATTAGTGATTCTTTAAATTAACAAGATTAGCTACAGATATAGATTATATTGACATGATAAAAACATTTATGAAGATTTTATGGGAAGAAAAGATCCCCAAAGAAATACTATCCCAGGCTCCTTTAGTTTCCAAGTTGAGTGCAGACTGGGAGATTTCAGAGTGAGTCATTACTCTGAAATAAACTGCTAAGTATCTTGTACTAAGTCCATAAAAAATTCATCCTTTGAGGAAGTCTGATTATTATTTCAATTTTGAGCATAATTATTCAGACTTCTTTGTTATATTAGTATGTCATACACCTCTTTCCTCCACTGAAATTATCATGAACATACAACAAAAGAATTTTCTGCAAAATTTTCTGCTGAATACTTCTCAATGCTGGGCACTATATATTTCATAAAATATTTGCCATAACACAGGATTTCCCTGGTTTTCCTGCAGATGCTAAGTGAATTAAAAAACATGACTGAAAATAGGGTCATCTCAGTAATTTTTGAAATAAGTACCCTAGAGCCTCACACAGACTTCTCCGGACTTCTTTTTTCTTTCCTTTTTTATTATTTATCCTCAGGTTTGCCCTCTTTATAAACTTTAAGTCTGCTTTAAATTTATTCTGAAGTCCCTGGATTAGGTTTAATGATGTTGAAAGATTTGAGTTAGTTTTAAGAGTGTCTGTCCGCATTTTGTTTTCTGTTCCTTCAGATTCTCCATTCTGTTGTGCAGCTACATGTTTTTTAACATTTGGCTATTTATTTATCAAGAGTTCTCCTAATCAGAAAGATAGTTCACAAGGAAATACTGCAGATAGAAGAGAAGTAAAGTGAAAAGAAGTGTGAAAGGGAAGAGCAACCCTTTTAAAAAAATGTAATACCGAAATTATTCCAACTCTTCCCATTTTGTTCAAGCAGTTTTCCGTACAAGAGGTGTTTAGTCCCCTCCACAATATTTACTACTTAATCTTCTCATTTTCACAACAGCTTGCAGAAATTATGAAATTAATGAATTTAAAAGTTGTGAGCCAACCCTCCGCCTACTTAGGGCACTGTCTGACATCAATCAAAAAACAGTAGTAAACTTGTCAGCTTTCTTCCACCATTCAAGTTCCAAAAAGAGGATACTACAAGATCATTTTTACATAATTTTTAATTAATTACCAATTTTTTTTAAAGAATTAGTGTAATTTTGTGTTCCCTTTGTTGCTCCTACATGTTTACTAAAACAATAAAAAAATATTAGTAATTAATATACACCCTTGCCGTTCAACTGATATTCCTTCAATACTCTGCAGCACAGATTTCCTATTGAACTCATGGTCTTCGAGTTATTCTGAGCCTGTAAATAAGTGGGTTTGACTAAAAGCTACTACTTCTGCAGAGAGAGGAATATTTAATAGAAGCATGAGCCTCATTCAGGTTATACAGAAACCCCACAACAGCAGTAATTTTTTTAAAATTTTAATGATATGTATCAGAGAAAAAGCAGAGCTAGGGAATGAGACAGAGATCAATGGAATCAGTAAAGGCCTTTGGTCCATTTTGGTTCAGCCCACTGGCACTACAAAGAAAGCTCTGCTTGTGATTCAAAACCATGTTTGCTAGCATTTTCTAAAGATAGAAAATTATTCCTCTTGCTCTGAGTTTTTAATCCCATTTTTTCCATTTTTCTCTGTACTTGAAGGTAATTCCCTCTGTGTTTCATGATGCTGTTTTGAAAATATGCCACTTATGAAGAAATAGAAGCTGGAGTTCAGGCCTGACACTGTTCCTTCTCAAGAGTTCTTTAGCAACACTTCTCCAAAAAGTAAGTGGCTTTCTGCATTGTTGCCATTTCATGTGTTAATGGACATATAAGCGTCTTACTTGAAGGGTAAGTACAGCGTATTTTATTTTACAGCCATCCACATCTTTCTATGGGTTTTAGCATTTCTGTAAGGTAAATTTTGAACCAATCCTGCAAGGGAATCATCACGGTGTGAATGTGATCACCTTTCTAACTAAACAGCCTCAGATTCCTATAGGTGTTAATGGAGCACTGTCAAAATCATAAAGCTCTGGGCAACCTTGCAACCTCATTTTGCAGGACCAGACCTTCTCTCCTCTGGGAGAAGGTCCCAATGCGCACACGTTGCACATTAACAAGTACAAGGCAAGGTTGAAAAATGTTGAGATAGAACTTTTTAAAAGACAGAAAACCTCTTACTGTATCTGTGGTTTTGTGTTCTTGAAAGAATAGTGAACAAACCATGCCCAAACTTCTTTGGTATCACCTATTCCAGCCAACTCTCAGCTACTCCAAGGACTGATCTGCGCCGTTATGCAGTTCCCTGTTGTCCTGTTCAGCAAAGAACCATATTACAGGTGAGAGAACACTGAAGAGCTCCAAAGTTATGAGCTACTGTGTTTGATTATTCCTCATAGTTTTCTTTGTAATCTGCTTTTTTCCTCTGGGTTTATTTTCCTCCAGAACTTTTCCAAGAAAAATATTATCCATGTTTATTTGGAGAGATTTTTATTTTTGTCAAGCAAACTTGCTCTCAAAGATTCTTGAAAAAAAAATCAAACTATGCTAACAGACAGCCATTGTGCAATTTTTGTAGACATGTGTTGCCTTTAATCAGTGCTTTTACATTCATCAGAAATAAAAATTTGTTTACGATGCTGGAGGAATTAAGCTCTGAAGAGATTGTTTTAGTTCTCTTTATTTATGATGATTTGTTAGCTCTTGACTGCAGAAATAATTTTGTTGTTTACATTAATCTATGGTGGCAGTATTAACTTCACATCATACATAAATATAATTATTGATCATTACCAGCTGTAATTCAGTGTTAGAATTGCAGATTTACATAATTGTGCTGTTACGTGTAAACTTGAACTTCATATCTGGGGTCACAAATAACTGGAGGCAGTAGAAACAGAAAATTCTGATTGTATGTCATTCATATTTTAATATATGCTGTTGCAATTTTGATCAGTGTTAATGTAAATATTTTTATGTACTATACAGCAACGAGATGCTAATGGGTAGAAATTACAGCAATATTGATCTAGCTAATAAAATGGAATGCATTAGTAAGAGAGGGTATTTATTATCTCCTCCAAAAACTACTATAAATCATCTGCCCAAGGAAAATTTCCTCCATCAAAGATTGAGGTGGCATTCTGGAAATGGTGTAAAGCTGTTCTCAAAAATCAGTCACAGGCTATCTTGTTTTTTCTGCCTGCAGCTTTTTCACTGATAAAGCTTCATAGAGAGAAACAAGCTATATAAAGGGACTCACTTCTGTAATACATTTTCTTCTCTTCATGTAATCTGCACATAAAAAGAAACTCCAGAAAGACAGTCAGTACAGTTGGCCTTCTCCAAAAACTCCTCTACAGGCATTAGGGGAATGTACATGCACATCCCTGTCTTACTGATTGCCTCAAGCAAAAACCTGTGAACTTGGTGTTGCTCTTGGGCACAGTGTGGTGAGAGGTCTTGCAAGACACAGGCCTGCACCAGCTCTTCATCTGGACTTGTCAGACACAGCCAACATAAAACCACACACCAAAAGCAGCTGGACTGCTACATATTACAAGAATGATCTGGATAAGGAGAAAAGATAGCTTAAAATAAGGATTTTTTGTAGGATTTGACATCATACACGGTTTCCCAAAATTCATCCTTCATAAAACAGACCACATACAAGAATTTTAATATTTCAGGCAACTGGAACAAGCTCTGTTCATCCACAGGGAGTTGTTAACTTATAATTTCCTGTGCTTCTGCAACACAATAGCTCAAAGTGCAAGGTCACACAAAACTTAAACCATAGAAAAGCAGCACTAAACTTTAAAAATCAGCTAAATTGAAATTAGTGTTAAGAGAAAACTGAAAATGAAAACTTACTTATATGAAAATATTTTTATACAAAGCAGATTTTTTTAATTCAGAAACTGATTAAAGGATGCCTAATTGTTTCATGTTAGGTCTACCACTCTGCATCCAGCAGAATTCTTACCCTTGTGATAGTAGAAGAGGTAACATTTTTGATAATTTTTCCTTTTTTTCTATAAAATATATGAATCCACTAAATGTGCTAATATTACTAAACTTTTAAAAAGATACTTTCACAACATAGAAAGTATTTTTCTCCCTTTTTTTATTTCTGTAACTGCTTTTGTCATCCTAAAATTTAAAGAGAAGCATTAAAATCTCTTTTGAAATGTCATTTTATATTTTTCAGCATGAAAAGAGGTAGCAAAACTTAGAAGAAAAACCTTCAAGCAGATGTAAGAATTTTAAATTTTACTTCACTCACATGAATTCCATGATTTCTGAATCAGAAGTTTAGAGAATTGTTTTGAGTATTATTTTGAAGCTTCTTTTTTTTTGTTTGTTTTTCATCTGATTATTATTCTACAACTGAGTTAATAATGCCACCTGGTAGCAGGAAAACTGAGAATTCATAATGCTGGAAAATTTCCTTTATTTCTTTGAGTGAATTACAAATTATAAAAGAAAAAAAATTGTTTAGCTATCTGGTTTAGGCTAGATGGTCACGGCATTCATCCCAACATGGGTGCATTTGGTTGGATCACACTGCAGTTACATCCTGAAGGTTACAAAACTGCCGCCTACAGAAATGCAGTCTACATGCAGTCATGACTGCCTTTAACCATAGACCACAGAAAAATTAATGCCAAGCGTGGCAACAGGTTTTGTACAGGAATCCGGCTGAGAAAATTTTACCAGCTACTGCAGCTTGAGAAATATGAAAACTAAGTGAACTGCAATAAAGTTGTAGGCATGCCTGTTGCTAATACAAAATATAGAAAGTTTTAAGGTCCTGCATTGGAGAAGACAGCAGAGTTTTCTTGCAAAACTGCAGCAGTGCTCTGAACTATCAGACACTGACTTCAGCAGACAATGCAGCACATAATTTGGAACTTAAACAAGTAAATGAAAACCACATTGCTTTTGTTTTCCCCAATCTCTTTTGTTTTCTCCTCATTAGCTTTGCCTCCTTGTTCAGTCTGATGGAAATGACTTCAATCACAGGAGGCTGGATCATCAGCTGTACTGGATTTGTGTTTAGTACATCTGGAGATAATGAGTTTGCAAAAGAGGCTTTCATTTCTTTCAGCTCACCATTACTTCACCCTGAGCTGAGGTCTGAGTCATTAAATTAATGTCAGAGCTCAGAATCTACAGGCTAGCCATGACTATGAGTTTTGTAGCCTTAGCATACTCCTGGGAAAGTACATTCTGATCAGGGTTGTGCATTGGGGTATGAGTCAGGACCCTTGGCAGTTTGATATCAGCCCAACTGTGGGTCATGAATTTGCATGAAAATGCTTCACTAGGATTGTCCATTTTTGTGGGTCCCACCAGCTAGACTTTTGACCAACTCCTACATACTTTAGTGAGCAGAAACACTTTTGCCAGTGCCAAAGGCCAAGTTTCCAACTAGAATGAATAATGAAAATACAGGCAGACAGTTTATGCGATATGTCGTTGCACAGAACCTTGTGTCCTGGTTCTGGCCAGGACAGGGTTAATTTGTGCAATAGCAAGAAGGGGCCATGGCTGGGACCCAGAGGTTATTACCTCAGAGGGTCTGGGGGAAGGAACTCTTCTGGGGAGAAGGGGTTTGTTCGGGGTCAGTGTGGTCTGGCGGAGGGAGCAGTTGGGTAGTGTTTCTGTGTGAATCATTCACCTCTTTCTTGTACCCTCTGTCATTAATGTTGTTGTACTGTTCGTTTCCTTATCTCATTGCTCTTTCCAGTACACTGTTCTTAACTCAACCCATGATCTTTGCCTTCTTGAGCCTCCAACTCTCCTCTCCAGCCCGAAGCAGGGCAGAGGGAGGGGGAGGCTGGGAGCAAGGGAGCAGTGCATGGATTCAGTGGGAGGACTAAACTGGAGAATACCATTCCTAAGCAAGGACACTATGTTATATGACACCTGGGGACATCATTTAGTGGTGAGTATGGTGGTGCTGGGTTAACAGTTGGACTTGATGATATTAGAGGTGTTTTGCAAACTTAACAATTCTATGATTCCCTTTAAAATAATAATATCTGTTTAAAATAGTACATTTTATAATGTACCAGAGAATCCCATCTACTTGTTCAGAAGCAGTGTCCTTGAAAATGTAGTTACTTTATAAAGAAAAATCAAAGCTTTTCCAAAGCAGGTTCCCTCCTTGTTTTTTCCAAAACCATAATTTTATAGGTTCTGTTAAGGTTTAATTGAAGATAATTTGAAACAAAAAGACAATATTGAATGGAAAATATTTTCTGGTTTGGTCTTCCTCTAAGTGAAGAAAGAATGGTCAATCTGAAAGAGAGAAGGAAAAAATACTCCCTGCCCTTTTTCCGGAGCAGAGGGAACAGTACCTCACAAGTGGTTTTGTGGGGTATTTTCAACCATGTTTTTGGTCTGGGTCTATGCCTGGTTTTTCCCCCTAGGATGTATGAAAATATGTAAGAAAAGTGAAAAATGCTCAATTTGTGATGCCTTTGGCTTCTGACTCAAACTGGTTGTCCTTTTGCATATAAGAATGAGCAGGTATTCATGAGAGAGTCTAATATTTTCTGCTGTCAGGTAACACAATGGCATGCCCTGTCTTCCCACAACCTGCTTCAAAGACTGATCTCTTTCTCCCTGGGGACTTTCTACTCTCTTCTCTTGCTCCATCTCTTCCTCTCCCTCACCTCATCTTTCTACATGTGGTTTTTGTATGTCCTCCGTATTTATAGGGAAAAGACAGAAATAGTTTACCTGTAATCTCTTTTTACTTTCAGAGGTGCTATGCACAACTGTTTTGTTCAGTTTTTTCCCAGGCAAGAAAGAAAATTAAGGGGATGACATTTATGAAGACATTTGAGATTCCAGCTTTGAGCCTTTCTCTGGGTCATTTTGTGTAGCTATATATAATATGATTCAGAAACACCAGTTTCAGAGCCAGCACAGTGAAGTTTCACAAAAATTAAAAATAATTGGATATAAAACCAAAATTAGAGTAGGGAAAATAAATAAAAATAGCAAGATGGAGAAACTGTATAATAACTCACTATATTAAAAAAAAAAAAAAAAAAGGTCAAAGTGGATATTTCCTTCCTCTCTTTTTCTGTAGACTTTTTCCAGACTCTATACCTCTTTGTGGAGCAATGGGTTCTGACTCAAACTGTGCTTGACCCAGAATACTGGTGCACTTTTTTTTGCAGCAAATGGTGATCAATCCAGTAGAAAATAACTTGCAAGACCTAAAACCAGTTGGACCAGTCTGTAAATGCAGTCACTAAAAACAGGTTTTCCAAAGCAAAATACTGTGTATGTTTGTTGGGAGTAAATGGTTAAAAGTGGAAGAATGGCAAGGAGGATGGTAGATTTGCTCAAGCAGCCTTGCAGCTGAGAATGGCAAGGCCTGTAGAATATCAGTGTGGGAATTCATTTATTATGCCTACTGCTGTTTATCCTCTGTCTGCTTTGAGAAGTAGAATTTCTATGTAGAGATAACATAGGTGTTTACAGAGACTTGGCGGCAGTCTTACGGACAGGCTTGAGCTTCTGTCTTGAGAGAGAGATCAAAGCAGTGATCAGAAAAAGCACAGAGGAGAATCACAGCATGGTGGTAAACTACCCATGCACGGGCCTTTGATAAACAGGTGCTAACAGCAGGCCTGACGCCCCGCCTAGGATTGGACTGAGCCTGATCGTGCCTACATCCTTGTTTTGTGTGTCTCTGCAGCCCAGCACTGTTTCAGGATCCTCTAGTCATTTATTCTTTGGACTTCAGCTGTGGTTTTTTTGTCACCTGTGGTCACCTGCTGATTCAAACAATGCTTCAGGACAAGAAAAGTACACAAGAAGAAAGAATTTTCAGTAGGACGGATAGTCCATACTCTGTGCAAAGACTGGAGAGGTCTGTCTTTCTCCTGTTTAGGCACCTGTCACTGTAGTTTTTGAGTCTCTCCCTAACAACTGATGGTTTTCATCCACTTCTGAGTTCTTTGTTTCAGCATCCCTGTAGGCCCTCAAGGATACAAATTGTAGCTACATCCCTGTTAAGACAGTCCACACAGTAACACTCTATGGATGGAATAAGCAATAAACTGGAAAGGAATGACGTCTGAATCACTCCATTAGACCTTAGTGAATGAAGCTATACTTAAGTTACTGTACAATTTTTAGTCCACCATTGGGCTACTCTACCCCTCTTGGAATTATCTACAAGTCAGTATTAAGCAAACATCTGAAAATCAAATGGATGGAATATATAAAAAGCACAAATAATGCAAATTTTTAAATTTTTGCAAAATTTTAATTTTTAAAATTAAAAAGACAGTATAGTAAGGCAAATTATTATTCGAAGTCTTCTGTTTTATGTACAGTTTCAGAGTTATTAGGACAACATGTTGACTGCTCTTCCTTTTAGTCAATTGAGTAATACAGCAAAGCAGACAGCATTAAAGTCTTTAGTGATTTTCTAAAAACAAAGTAAGAAAAATGAATGATAAAAACAGCCAGCAAAGTCCCTATCTCAGGGGTCTTGAGTCTTAGATTGAGATAGAAAAGTAGAAACAGATTTGATGCAATGGTTACACAATGGCTTTTGTGGAGTAAAATTACTAAACAGGAAATTGCATCTATCTATGTTCTTTTCACATCATCTCTGGGTCTGAAATGAGGATTGCTCTCTAGGATGGGAGTAAAATCTCTTAAACAGTGTATATAGAGTCTTGGTGATGTAAATATGTTCCATATGTGTTCAAGTGTCTTCTTTGGGAATCATTCACACTATGATTCACAATGCCATCAACTCCAGAATTGACTGTTCACGTTCATCATGTAAATTGAGATAGTGGATCTAAATGGGGATGAATGGGACATATCCATATACCAACTCTAGATAATTTCTGCATTAATGTAAAATGCACAAAGTTCTATTCTTATGTGTGAGCACTTCACTTTTCAGCAGATGGCACTATACAGTACATCCTACTGTGCTTTGCACTTTGCTTAAAATACCCTTTTGCCAACTTGACTTGGAAAACATGTTAAGTGTGACACAGAAAATCTTTGGATGATCTGCAAAAACAGGAAACATTCTGACCATGTTAAGGAAGAATAGCACAAGTTTCCCATCTCACCAGAGGCAGGAAATTCCAATCCACAAAAAGTGTTTATTCTGCCATAAAAATATACTTCACAAATTTTTAGTGTTCTGACTTTACAGAAACTGTTGGCTAGAGTTGGACACAAGTAGGCAAGAATCACTTTTGTAACTCCCTACATGCTTACTTGAAATATGTTTACTCTTTTAGCCTTCTAAGAAGATATTGTCACTTACAACCATCCATGAGTACTGGAGACTGGGAGTTTGGAGCCTAGCAAACATCTGCCTGGAGGAAGATTGTAGATTGTCACACTGCATTTCCCAGGCAGAGCCGAGATCTTGGTTTGTGCTGCAGTTGAGTTCCTGATCTCAGACTCTGGTATTTAAATACTCAGTGGAAAACTTTCTCAACATGTACAACTACTAAGAATAGCAGCTCTGTAATAAAGGAGGTTAATTTCAGTGAGGGGGCTTTGGATGTGGGAACTTTGGCAGAAAAGCACAAATTTAATCAAATACTTTTTGGGGCCATGTAGCCATCCATTCTAGAGAAAAATGCCAGAAAATAAACAATTCTTCTGAGGCACACCCTGCTTTCTTCTTTGTTGAGCTTCTAGGTGTGTGGATTACTAGGAGGTCCTCAGAAGTTTTTAAAGTCACCACACCAAGCCTTGCCCTTGGTAGCTGAAATTAACTTTGAACCAAAATATGAAAACACTAAGCCTTGAAGATTGGTGTGGGTTTTTTGCTTCTTTATGGTTCAGAGGTAACTGGGAAAAAGTGTTTTGAATTCTGGTTGTAAGTAAAGGAGTATCAAAACAGGTTTTGTTTAATTTCCATCCACTAAAATAACATCAAGTTTAACTCTGTTTTTCTCTCTTCGTTGCTGACACACTCATTTACTATTGAGAAACTGGTTAATAAAACACATTTTACACAGTTTTTTACATCTTTTGAGTCCATAGACCTCTTGGCTGAATAGTTGCAAACAGACTTGGAAAAAAGAAAAAGTAACAGCATCATAATTTTGCCAGAAGTTATAACTCCTGTTGTGACTCTGAACCTGTGAATTTTTTGAAAGGGATGGAATCAATGCTGGCAGTAGTATTTGGTCTGTATTTCAAAAGCAGAGTTGAAACCACTCTACCATGGGCTGCAGGCAGAGATCACAAAAAGGATGGTCTCTATAAGCAAAATGCTGCAGCTTCTTCCATCTCCTCCTCTCTATTTGAATGTACAGAAGTGAATTTCAGAATTTGATTCTGCATGAGTAACTTCAACAACTCTCATCTAATCTGTAAGGTTGTATGTTTCATAACAGATTAGGGTCTGGCCTCTATTATTGTGCAGTCTTTTTTTCAGTGACTTTTGCCTTCATGAAAGCATGAATAAGTATATATACATTTTACGTACATATATATATATATTTATGTACCTATATATATCTCTCTATATATGTACAGCTATATATACATGTGTATGAAGAATCCTCCTCACTCTTTATATCCACAGGACAAACAATTGTACACCAGAGTAGGTGTTGCAGTATTATTTTGATAGGAAATCTAGTGCATAAAAATGTCATTATTCCATTTTCTATTCCATTATTCTATTTGGAATCTGAAGGAACAGATGCATATTTCCTAGGAAAAAACAGAAAGTACAGGATGATCACAGGAAAAACTTTTGCTGTTTCCTACCAATTGAGCTTTCATTTCTCAAAAAGTAAATGTCAAGTGACAGAGATCTAGCAGTGTCCCTTGTAATTCTGTGTTTAACGGCCTTGAGTTTACCACGATTTTTTTTTTTTATCCTGTGTGGTGGAAAAACGCAAACCAGACTTGTTCTTCTCCTGTAACACCAGTGAGACCTGTAGGTATACAGTAACCATTCCTGCACCAGGATGCCTGGGGCCAGGACTCTTCTGGGCAAAGGTTTTCCAGCTTGGGCAACAAACCATAGCCCACACAAGTTTCCCAGTGCTTGTTGACCAAAAGGGACTCACAGAAATGGGGAGATTTCAAGTGTTAGACTACACAGACTTAGAAAAGAATGCTCAAATACTGCTGCAGCCTGGGCTGAAATTGTCATAGTATCAAAAACTGTGCATTTAGTTGCATTTTTAGCAACCTCAATACAAGTCCAATAAATAAAATTAACATTTTTTCAACTCTCTGGTCAGTAAATCAGAATGATATAGAATGTCGGCCCATGAATACTGTAGAAAAGGTATACAATGTGGTCTCTTTTCATCCAGTTCTCTATTATTGAAACATCATTCTCCAAAGTAGTACTAGTCTTACAGGTAGTGTAAATTTAAAAAACCCTGTACTTCAAAGGCGTGGTCGTTATACTGCAAATGATACGCACTTTTACACTGTATACCTTGCCTGTGAGTGCTCTGTACAGCAGCGGGTGTAGTGTCCACTATGGCATCTAGAGATGAGTGCACTCCCACAGATTCCTATCCTCATGCAAGCCAACACTATCAATTCTATACGGCTGGGACAGATTCATGTGTGACTAAATATCTGCTTGTATAAACACAGCAAAAAAAAACTTCTTCTGTCACAAGGGTGTATCTGCAAAATACATAAGGCTTTGCATGAGGGTATAAATGTTGGGATTGTTTGTGATCTACTTACATACGTAGTTGTCTGATTTTGCAGTTGCACTAGTTTCCCTTCTATATACAGTGTGTGAGTACAATGCTAAGGCACACCTTTTTGTCTGTGTTTGAACACATAATCTAAAACACCAGTGTGTGAGCTCCATGTTAAAATGCACATCTAAAAACATTAAAATAAATGCAAAAATGCTCACAAAATAGTGATTTATTTAAACTTTCTCATGATCCTCGGTTCATATATAAGCAATATAAGACACTTACTTTAAAGAAACCAAATCTATGCTTGTAGACCAACATAATTTGATTCTTCTTGATCTTGTACTGTCTTTTTCAAATAATCACTTTTTTCATATTTTCTAAGACTAACTTTACATTTTAGCTAAACGTGGGTTTAATCCTTGGGAATACTCCATGTGGTGTATGCTACCAAGCTGTGCTCTATTGAATTTCTTGAGCATGGCAACTTCCATAGAGAGATTTATCTGACAGCCCTGTAAAAATATGCTGAGCTCTTGTTGACTGGACTTTTTTCAAATAACCATAGGGACATTCTCTACTGGTTTTAGAGCAGCTACAGTTAAACATAGGATACAAAATTAAATTAGTTTCATATTAGATAAGCCATGTATAGACAAATAAGACAAGTTTTATTAAATTTTACAAAAGAGCTGATAAAAAGCTAATGATATAACACTTTCTTTTATGCCATAAAGCCTCTACAGCAACCATTCATTTAATTTTTAGTAAGTATTTTATAGGATTGTGTCACTTGTAGAATCCATAGGGAGATGACACCTACTTGCAAGTCTATAATATGGGGCCAGAACTGTAACAATATTGCATTTCAGTGCGGTATTTTATTCTAGAATTCTGGATTTTAATGATGGACATCCCTATAGAAAACTGGTTTGCATTGTTCGTTAATCCTTGAAGCAGGCATCACACAGGCTGATTAATGTGATGTGTGTCACCTGTCAACTAAGTCCTGAGATGTGGAAGCAGTGCGGAGTAATTCAGCAATACCCTGGAGTGCTCATGGGGTGAACCAAATTAATTTTCAGTAGACCTACAAATTTTATTCTTAATCAAGGTAAGTATGAAATACATCTGGTTATTTAATTCACTTCTCCACATTGCTGGACAAATGGCAAGCCAAAGTTTTCTCCTAGCAAGTGTGTGATACAGCCAAGTGAAGGTAAGGCAGATTAGCCTGCACAGTATTGCTGCAATTAGACCTCTAGTATTATATCACGGTAATTTGAAATTTTGGTAATCTCTAGATTATGCTGCAGACACTCCCAACTGCAATGTGGAGGTGTCCCTGAGCTACAGTGTATTACTGTATCCCGCCGCACAGCAATGGACTTCACAGCCTCTCTCCAATTCATTTAAACCATAACTAGAGGTTATTTATTCAGATTACTTACCAGTGACCTTAATTTAACCCTAATTTTAAATATATTTACCATTAAACATCAACAATTCAAATAACTAATAATTCTAGTGCAACTGTAAAAAGAACAGATGCAGAAAATCTCTTCTATATTCCATCAAGGAAAAAAATGTGCACATAAAGACCGAGATTAGTCTGTCACTAAAAAGAACAAGCAATAAAGCAATTGTTTCTAATCATTGAGGAAAATGCCTTCTTTCCTTTCTTACTTTCATTTTCCATGTGCAAATTTCTAAACAGTTCTGCCTCATGACTAAAATTCTACAGGCACAGGTTGTTATACTGAGGGATTGTAAATGAAGCGTGTGTAGCAAGCACTGGTTATTTAAATCACTTACTGGCTAACAATGATAAAGTATTAAAATTTCATTTTTAAACATCTGTGTTTCTAGGATTTATGACTAAAAGGAGATCCTTTCAAACCCAAATAGAAAGTAAAGAGAAGAAATTGCCTTCACTACCAACAGCTGTGTAGAGAGAACCTGAGTTCCTTCTATGAATAGGCTGTGTAATAACTGTGTAACTTAATGATGAATATTTAAATGTCAAGATTAACAATTTTATCTGAAGTATTCAACTACATTCTTCTTCACTGATGCTGAATTTAATAAGAACTTAAAATTTAATTAGTGCCTGCTGTGGCTAGATCAATTGATGAAAATGATTATATGGTTTGTTTACTTATGACAAGAGGGAACTGGGCCTGGTGATTGAGGAGATTCCATCTACTATTGTGTTCCTTAATATCAACAAATGTGTATGTTTATACCATGACTCTAATGTATTGAGACACCAGTAATAGAATGGTGTTTCTAACATGCATGTGATACATGCAAGACATGAGAGAAGGTGTTTGTAGACAAAATGAGAAAATAATGTCCTAAAATGTTAGAATTTTTCTACATGCTCCTAAGCAGACACTGAAAGATGGCTGGATAGATAATGTAGCTTTATGCTGGAACTGAAGGCATCAGTCATTTCAGTTTCAAATCCCAAACATTTTTACCTCTTTTTAGCTAACAGAAGTCTCAACTTTTTCCCACTCTGCTGTGACATTTCTGAATCTTCACCCCTAGCAACTCCTATTTTGTAGCCTTACTAGTTTTGATTGCTTAATTCTTTCACTCATTGTCACTTTTCAGTTAATGAAAATCTTAGAAAGCTTAATTCACTTGAATTTGCTACAGAATTTAGAGCTGACATGACTCAAAAAGATGTGGGCAGTGCTGCACTACTTAAAAATCCTACATGCAGTGAAGTACACGGTGTTTTGGTTGCACGAAAGCAGTCCAATATTAACCCCTATATGGCATAATGTCAGGTTTGGCACTCGTGTTGCCATGCCCAGAAAACTGGTAGCCTGTCATCACACTGCTTGGTTTGCAACCGCCTATCAGCAGCTCCAAAATGGTGGCCAACATGCAGCTAGTGAGATGCCAGCAACTTCAGGGAACTAGATGTCCTGGCAGGAGATATTTCTGTCAATGGTGACACTCACACACTGGAGACTGCTGGTGGTAGGAATATCTGTCGTGGGGGGAAATAAAAAATTACAGAATAGACCAGAGAGAGTGCTCTAGCTCTGGTAGAAGAACAGACAACATAATTTTAAATAACATAGGGTATGGATTTTATTAGCTCTGTTTACATTCCTTAGAGTTTGAGGAATGATCCGTGGAAGAGGCTGGCCAACACTAACCAAGAAAAGGCAAAGTAAAGAAGAACTTTTTTGTGAAGTCAGCAGATGATGTTGCATATATTTTAATGAAAGATGAGGTACAATAATAAAAATAAAACAATTGTTCTTAAAAAGAACAATTTACAACTTCTCCTTTATGATTTTTACATTTCTCATGATTTGTTGGGGCTTTGTTTCTTTTTTCTGGGTATTATTTTTGGCATATTCTCACATCAAGAATATTTAAATAATTCAAGAAAAAATCTAAATGTCTTAATGAAATTAGCTCTGTTGAATTCAAATCAATAGTAAAAAAAATCACTAACAACTAGGAACAGATCAGGCCTAGGGAATTTGAACAGATACATTTCAGTGAAAACCATGACTAAAAAGATGTCTGTTCTTAGCAATTCCCACACACACTCCCCCTTTTAGAGTCAATCATTCAAAACAAATTTTGCATACTTTTCATGTGTTTCAGTGCCTGCCATAGACAGAAATAGATAATGGATGAAACCACCATCTGATGAATATTGTCCATAGATTACCACAAGCAACTGACTTGAAATAAAAATGATGTTTGTACATGGAGACTTTTTTCTTGCAGATTGTGTATAATAAAAAGAATCATGTATTAAATTATGAGATTGAAGATGAAAAAACGCAACAGGAATAGTGTTGAAAGTTCTTAGATATTTAATTACTTGCCCTATATAAGCACAGAAGTCAGATTCTGAACAAATTCGCCGTGTCCTTACTGTTTTCTTCACTTGGAAGCACTGCAATTGGTACATCTATTTCACCCCAAATAATTCAACTGCCTTTATCCACAGCCCAACAGGTAATGTGTGATCCTCTCAGGGTCAGAGTAGGAAGGTATGGAGAACATCCCACAGGTGCGAAGCAGAGGACAGCTTAAAGGTACTAGATGTTCTCCTTTTGAAGGTACTGACAAACAGAGATGGCTCCTAATCTATAGCCTCTGGAGCACTTGTGGTCTCCAGACAAGAGATTTTGCTTCTCCTCTCAAACGTCATGTGAAAAGTGGCTGCTTGTACCCTCAGCAGAGGCTGAGCAACTTTGGAGGCAGATCTACGTGGATGAGGTGTCTGGCCATAGCATGGAAACAACATTCTCTAGGGGAAAATGATAATTTAACATTAGGTCACCCCCTACTGTTCCTTTAACTGGGATTTAGCCTCCCTGTTTGCTCTCCTGGGAGAATGTAAAGATTTAATTTTCATAATTATAAAGTCAATATTTGACAAGAGCTACCTGGCACCTGTTTCTGTGTGCTTTCCCTCTTACTTAGCAAGCTATTTGCTCACAGAATCATAAAAAGATTAAGTAATATACATATAAAATTGCTAATGGCATGTACTTTGTTAAACAAATGCACATGACAAGTATAAGACTAATTTAAGTCCTCTGGACAGAGCACCAATTTCTCTGGATCCCACTAGAAAGCACAAGAAAAATCTTTGTCCGTTGTTCATTGCAGCAAACACTGAAGATGAGTTTAAATATTTTTCTTTCAATTTCTTTTAATTGGTCAGTCTAAAATTTTGCTTTCAATAAGATGTTCGCTTTGGGCTGCTTTATAAGTGGCTCGGCTGTTGCTAAGACTACAGACTGAAAAGGTTTATGGGTTTAATCATGTAATATCAAAATGTATGCACAACCCTTTGCAAGAAGGGTGACTTGAAGTTTGGCAGGTATCAGGTATGTGCATTTAGGATGATGAATGCCCATGTATATTTGTTTAAATTAAGACAACTTTAAAACTATTTTAAAAATAATGAAAATAATAAAAATTATATGGTATGAGTTCAGTACAAGTCTGGCAAGTTGACAACTAAATTCTTTTAATGTTTTACCTGCAACAGTATGCTCTATTACATATATTATTCTGATGAGAATGTGCATCCAACTACTCTACAAAGAGTCACCTAGAAATGATAGAGGATGCTTAATTTTTGTATGGCACATATAATCTTGATGAGTATCGTTTAGTGTATATTACAAAAATATGTTCTTTATTATCATTCAGATTCACTCAGAAGCTATTCTAAGAAATGCTCCAGAGAACATTAACAAATTAATAACTTTGTAGTAGTCGGCACAGGGTTTCTATTCCTGGAAATAAACAAGGGCTAAGAAAAATAATGAAATGAGAGAAACTAAAACAAAATTACTGACTAGTTACCTATCCAATGAGCACCCTCCATTTTATTAATTCAGTGAGGCAACTGTTTGGGGAAGATCAGACAAGTAAACTTGACCGACCTGGAGTTTCCTTTAAGTTTATGAAAAGTACTTCCTCACAAAACATTTGTTCCTTATGCATAGAGAGAAGGTTTAGTTTACTAGATGATTCCTGGATGCAAGTAGGGAGGATGCAGTACAGAGGGCCTCTTCTGCCTCTCCAAGCCACCTAAGGCTCTCAGCATGCTGGGCTCCCCAGTTACCTTCACCAGAAGGTGCTTAGCCAAGAGGAGAAGGGAGATTGAAAGAATCACGAAAGTGTAAAGGCAGATGCACAATATCCCAGGAGTATAGTGGGCAAGGAGAAAGAAGTGACTCACTCACTCAGGTGTCCACAGTCGAAGTGTTTCTAAAAACAAGAACCTACATATTGCTCCATTTAGAAATGACAAGATGAATGTAACTATACTTATTTCACACCAAAAAAATCCCACGTAGACCATACAATAAAACAGCAAAAACATACAAACAACAAAAAACTAAGATGAGGGATGGAGATGGGCATGAGGACTATATGGACCGGCTGTGATGGCATGTCCCTGAGTGTGCAGGGCAGCCTAGCCCAGGCTCTGGTCCTTGACTGAAGAAACTCTCACCAAGCAGAAGGCAGAGGGTTTTTGCACCTCTTGAAACAAAGTCTGAGAAACCACTGGAGGGGTAAGGTGTGGAGATAGCACTGTGATTAAATCTATCATCACATGTTGTCAGAAACAGGATTCCCTGGCCAATCTGAATTCAGGCATTTACTAAATTTTAAATATTTGACTTCACAAGTTTAATATTCTTTCACTCCTTTTAATGTCATTTTGGCATCTTTGGCAAAATACTGAAGAGACATGCATATTTGTAGTCAGGATGCAGTTTTAGAAGATATAGTTCCCATGGATTTTGTAAATAAATCATATTTTCAGAACTGTATAAACAAATTCTTTCCCATTCGTTTCCTTGACAAACAAGCTTGTGATTTTACCAGGGCTTGGGGTTTTACTATTTGTTAGAGCTGCATGCAATAGTACTGTAAGAAACATCCTCATTTTTTCTCATTCTTGAACAATTATATGCCCACAGTGTTACTCTTTGAACACTGCAGAAATGTACATAAATTCTCACTGACTCTAATGGAAGTGGAATCTGAAAGAGCTAAATTTTGCACAATTTCTTTTCAAGTCACAGTTACATTCTTGTTCAATTGCTCCAGCTGCCTATTGTAAAGGGAAAATAATTTACAAAAGTGAAGAAATGGAAAACCGTTCATGGTTCTTTTCTTATTCTACTGTGATTTTAAAAGGGAGATGTGTATTACTTAATTTAATCATACAAATTCTCATAAAGGATAAATATATTCAAAGTAAGCAACAGCTAAACTGCATTGGGAAATCTGTCTAGATGTATGTAGAAATGGAAATATCTGAAGGGGTAAAGAAGCCCCAAAAGCCCAACTCTTATTTTCTCGTTAATATTTAATGTGGTAGTTGAACTCCAGAAGTCCACTCTTAATTCAGATGCATTGGGATCTTGTATGAAGACACTGATAGTTAAGTGCTCTTGGACTGTTCCATAAACTTGCTGAAAAAATTGCTGAAACCGTTACACAAAAAAGCAGTAACTTTTCAGTGGCAGAAGCAAGGATGTTTTCCACTTGGTAAACAGATGCTGTGCATAAAATAATATTCCAACTTCTTGTCCCACCATAAAGTATCATTTTAGTCAACATAACTGCACTCAATAAAACTATGTTCTTCTCTCAAAAAGTATTGTAGCAGGTAAGTGACAAACTTTTCTCAGTTATCACTCATAACAACATTCATCCTCTTATAAGAATCCCCAAATTTACAATTATTACTAAAACAATCAACTTTCTCATGAAGTACAGTAACATTTCCTTTTATTTGGCACAACCGCATTGAAATGAATCCTCATGCTTGTACCAGCTGTATTTGTGAAAACCTGTGTGTATTTATGCACATGCACATGTCTGTGCACTGGATGCATTAGCAGCAGAGAATAAGGCTAAAGGCTTCAGCACATATCGGTGCATTTATTCTTCTGTTGTCTTATATTTATAGGCTACAGTATGCATTTATTTCAAGGTATAAAATATTGATTCAGGCTACATGTGCAGAGAAGCTTTTTATAGGTCATTGGGACAGAGAAAATACTGCCTTTTCCTCATGTCTCAGAGCAATATATCTTGCATATAGTTCAGTTCTGGAAATCTACGTTTTGATATGTCTGAGGATACCAGTTATAATATACTTTTGAAAATAGTTCTCATGATTACATGAGTATCACTATCCATTTTGTCACCTGCCACATCTAAAGATCCACAATATCGTAGTAAATATGCTACAAGCCTGGATTGATGTACTTTGTTTTAGCCTGTTGACATACAATACTTTCTTCTAGCTACTGCAAATGTGTTAGTTATTTATAGACACTGAAATTTGCAGTGAATCTGTGTTTGAGGCAAACCATGTAGAAAGAAAAAGAATGTATGCTTGTTTTATGTAAATATGTATATGTGGTATTAATATTAGGTGTAGATTCAAGGGGAAAATGAAAATTCAGATAAACTTAATAATATCCCAATCTTTTTTGATCCCATTGCTAGCCAACTTCTTTGCTGTGAAAAGTTCTGGAGGGTTTCAGAATGGTTCAGATATTGTCTGCCCAGTAGAGGTGAAGATGGAAAGTTGCTGTTTCAAATATAACCGTAAAAATCTTGGGTTTGTATTTGTACACATTTCCAACTGATTTTCTAAGAGCAGAGTGGACAATAGCAGATGTAATGAAGACAAACAGAACTAGGAATTATTTAGACACTGGGGGAGGATATGCAAAACTAAATCTTAGTGTTATTCATAGTCATAATTAGTAGCACGTATGTGCCAGATTTGTGAGATGTAGTAATCCATCCCCATTATATGCCAGATGCTTTACTTCAGGTGGGTTAAAGAAGATCTCGATTTTCATCCCAGGTGAAGTTCCCTCATCGCAGTGCCACTTTTCTATGTCACTTGTCCATTCTCACACAGTAATAACGCAATTTTGAGTTAAGATTTAAATAGGCTATCATTGTAGTGGTTTAAATATTTGTGCAATCCCTATTATATTTATATATAATTTGCTAGAAACAATTAGAACTGTTTTAAGATACCACCACCAAAGGGCTCTTTGCTGTTAGGCAATTTGTGAGGCAAACAGTCAATCTGGATTTTGTGAACTGTTAGGAGGTTTAGCCTCAGGAAAGAGCTACTTTACATCTACTGGCTATTCAAACCATGGGCATTTCAATCCCAACTCCTTCCTACTACGAGGTTATCATATACCCCAAAAGCCAGAGCTCACCATAACAAGGTAATATCACTACCACTATGGAGAAAGAGCAACAAACTTGTACTTTGCAAAGTAGATGCAATTATAAGTATCCCTGTTTAAGATTATGAACATCTCAAAGGGTTTTTATTCCTCTGCAAAAAGTTCCTGACTTCATTTAATAATACTACCCATTTCCTGTTTGGAATTACAAAAATATATTGGCTTTTTGGCAAAAATTAAAAAAAATGGGGGTGGGTCATTGTGGATTTTAATACCTCTGACTGCTGAAACATCTTGAGTTAGGAATTCAGGAGACTTCATGAGTTGCCTTGTGTGAGCTGTGGCAGCACATGCATGGGTAATGAAACTGTCATAAGGTCTTTTCAAATGCTGCAGAAAATAGTGTGTGACTAATTTATTATTTTCTGGTGTTCCTTTGAACTCTACAAGGAATCAATATCCCAAGATGGTGCAAAAAGATTTACTTGCTATTGCCTTTTATTAAAAAGTGAGATCTCTGGGGGAAAAAAAAATTAAAAAAGGGTAATTTTTCCCAGTGCAAACTCCAGGTAAGAAGTGTTGTTGAATCTCTGCAGTAAAATTCATGAGATTTGTGAAGCACTGCTGAATGAGATCTTCCACACAAACTTCTAAAATATAGGATTATATGCCTTATTTACAAATGCATAAACAGATTCCTAAATTAAAAACCTGAAAGAGCTGAGATACAAGCTGAGCAGTATGTATTTGCTTGCATCTTTTTGTAGGCCAGTCACTAAATTTTTTGCTACATAATGTTTTTTCTAAGTACACATATATTGATTGAAGCAAAAGTATTAGAGCTAATCACTACAGTTTTCCTTTAACATGGCATTTTTACATGACACCCACTCACAGGACTGCAATTTTTTTTTTACACACACAATAACATTTAACTGCTGGATGGAATGAGATTATCACCTAAAAGACTTCGGCATGAACATATACCAGAAACTCTAATATTTTCCCATGCTTTATGGACAAGCCCAAGGAAATCTTTGAAGTTCTGTCACTGAGGGTGGTGAATAATTTAATAAAGCTGTAATTTTAAATATGCACCTTTATCCAGAAAAATTCTTGAACTTATGCTTAATTATAAGTGTAGGTATATTGGCTCCCACAGGACGATTCATGTGCCTCATTCCTTTGCTGTTTTGGGTCTAAATGGCAAAACACACTATAAAATCAAATTAAAAGCTATCTTGCCATTTGTTACACAGTCTTAAACAAGAGGTGATGTTCAGGCAGTCCCACCTCACAATCTATCCTGGAAGCATTTTTATTCACAGACATATATAGACCTTTTCAATTTACAACCCCTAGCACTGGCACAGTTACTGAAGTGAACAAACAACCCTTATGCAAGTGACTGGGAATCCATTCTCACAGCCGTAATTTCTCTGTATCTTCTGTTTTGTGAGGAGAAGGCTGACATTTGTGTTGAATAAAAGTGTTGCTAGACATTTCTTTCCTTTCCTTACTTTCTTGCTGAGACCCCAAGCTGAGAACGCCTTGTATAATGCTGGCCCAGGAATAGTGAAGCATTCCTTTATGAGGAGTCACATATATGGATGGTTATATTGGACTAGACAAAACAGCCTAAGAAAAACCCAACCATACACTTTTACCTCTCTGCAATATTGCCCCCTCCTTTGACTATCAAAGTCCTGCTATAATCCGGGACTGAATTTTCATCCCTTCTACATCAATTTTCAGGGTTGCCTTGTACCAGTTTTCAGCCCCTTCTGTTTCAACAGTGGAGAGC
Source organism: Struthidea cinerea (assembly GCA_013397865.1). Classification (NCBI taxonomy): domain Eukaryota; kingdom Metazoa; phylum Chordata; class Aves; order Passeriformes; family Corcoracidae; genus Struthidea; species Struthidea cinerea. Next base: position 104,376 of record VZTI01003718.1, read on the forward strand.
TCAGTTACTAGAATAAGGAAGAACGGGATATGTAGCTATTTCCAAAAGAATTAAGTTGTTACTTTAATGCCCTGCATTACATTTTTTCAAGATATTTTTGTTGAGATTCATGAAGTGCAATGAGTATAAAAGAAGATATTAGAAAAAAAAACCAAAAAACAAAACAGAAAAAAACAATTCAGTGAGTTTCCCTCAATACTTAGATCTGTATCTATCTAAAATTTGATAGTTGTAGGACAGGATGTTTTCGTATGATCCAAAATTGATGTAAAATTCTTTTGAAGAAATATTTTTGTTAGTTCTTTTATACTGTTGCTGTCTTCCTTCTGACATGTCTCTGTAGCTTGTGTGAGTTAGCTTGTGAACTAATTTAAACCTAGAAAGATAAACGTATTTTAAAATATTGTCCCACACTGACAAGCAGACTGATCATTTTGCATTCTAGCTTTTGTGAGGGGGGATAAAACTGCTATATAACATTTTAGATTAAAAAAAGAAATATTCCATATTAAATATTCAGTATTAAAATTCCTCAAATTTAAAAATAAATCTACAGCCTTTCTTCTAAAAATGCTTCTGTCAAGTACTGCTGATTCTCATTCAGGAAACACTATGTAAGATACTGTATTTATCAAGCTAAAGGAGAAAATGCTTTGAAAAATTAGTGACCTGTAGTATAGCCTATAAGAGTTTTTATGTTATTGAGCAAATATATCAGGGAAAGATGTCCATTTGTGGACAATTCTCCACTTTTCCGTTTTGTGGAATTGTGACGCTGACATCTGTCAGTGGCATTCCTGAAAAAGTTTGATTTCAGAGACATCTTTCTGTTAAAACACTCTCAGGAGCTCTCCCCTTTTGCCCAATGAGCCCATGAAATACGTAAGATTATCTACATACATTACTTTAGAAGATGAAGACATAGTACCTCTAGAAACAGGTTAATCAGTTGATATTCTACCGTAAAACCACAATTGGGAAGGATTTTTTTTTTCCTTTTCTTGTTAGTCCTTAATCTATTTCTCCTGCTGAAATCTTCCCTTAATTTTGATTAGTTCATTTCTGGAAATATTAGCATGGTGTCAATAAAATGATGGGAACAAAGGGTTGCACATACAATAACTGTCTAAGTGTCTAAGGGGGAAGCTGGGAGATTAAAACATACTTTGCTGTTGAGTCTTCTTGCAGCAGATCGGTATGGGCCACATAGTGCTGACCTGACTTCGAGGCTTACCCCTTACGCTGCTTTCAGAGAGAACAGAGGCTCTGCAGGTGCAATGATTGTGACGTACTGGGATGCAATAATGACACAACCAGGAAAAAAATCTCAGAGTGGGCCTCACATGGCACAAAAACACATCACATGTCTTCATGGTTCCTTCTTTTTTTTTTTTTTTTTTTAAGTATTTTTGTGTACTAGTCTTATTCAATATTCACCCTTACTGAATTCAGAGAGTAAATGTAGTAGTACTCATGAAGTGGGATACTTCTAATGGTAATTAATAGTCAAGTAATTGAAAGAGGAGGGATATTTTCTCCAGAGATGGAAGAACTAAAATGTATTTGTCCAATGACTGGTTAAGTTTAAATTTATTCCCTCTAGGGAGCTAGTCATCACTCTTCCACCACTATTAAATCCTGGCATTATTCAAAATATTCTTAGCAGCCATCTTAGTTCTGTGGCTTCAAGCGCAAAGCCTTCCTGATGCAGATTTCAGTTCCAACACCTGATCTGCAAACTGACGCATCTCAGCACCTTATGAGATCTAACATGACATCTCTAATCATCTTCTAGCTAGCAAGAAGAAATACTGATGGTTACTGATGGCATCTGATATTAGCAGCCCTCTGGAAAGAAGGTAGCCTATAAATCATCCTTCAAAGGAACAAAATCAACAATGTTTTCCACAAAGAAATAATCAAACCCATGTATTTTTTAATTAAATGGACTGATAACGTCACAGTTACTAAAATATGATGAGTTATTTTGTCAATATATTCAAGTTAGGAAACCGATTAAAGGACATTTCATTTCAAGAGCAGTGGTCATAACTCCACATGAGCCAGTAACAATGAGAAGTTATTAAATAATGCTCCATTGCTTACACAAAACTAGTTCACTACTCCATAACCTTGCTACTAAAGCAATTAGTAACCAGCAGTAACTGCAGGCATTTTAATAGAAGGACTGCAACTTAAACCTTTGCAGAGATTGAACCATTAGTGCTGAGTTTTCAGGATGCAGTGCATGGAAAGAGAGTTTCCAATGCATGGAAAGAGAGCAGCAATTTGCTCTGAAGGTGTTTCAAGGCTGTATTATGTGGGAAATGCTGAACCTAGCTGAGAGACACAAAAAGCAATCTGTCTGAGGGATTTCCATTACCCAACTACAACTTCACACATGAGGCACCATGTCTTAGTTGATTACCCATCCTTCTCCAGTAGTTAAACAGGAGACTGAGTTATTCATGTGAAAACATTCATCCCCATAGAAATGATGAATTTAAGACAGTTATGTAGGATGAGCTCCCTAAATACGCTGGGCCATTGGCTCCAGGGAGGGTAAAGCCAAGTAAGAAGCACAGAAACACATTTTCTTGAGTCACTTTCCAAAGATGTTTCTTCTTCCTAGTCTGTCAGAAACATGAGTTACCGTAGCCATGCATCTCAAAACATTCATCAACCAGCGAGTGGTTTATGCTTGATGCATGTCTGCTTGTGAGGGTAAAAAAATAAACAAATGTGCTCTTTAAAAAGTATATGTAAAACCTTTCATGGTTACTAAGACTGTTTTGAAATTCTTTTACAGGAAAGCCCTCTTCATTAACAGCTACAGTAAATCTTTAATATTCACTGCAGCATTAAAAGACCTCATTTGGGTGTGGAAGGTGAAGTGAGACCAGAAGTGAGATAAAAGTTTGGTTTTCATGGGTATAATATGAAGGCAAGAATGTGATTTTCAAAGAAATCCTATTTACATTTCTCTTGAGCAAATGACATGATTAAATATTTACCTTCATAATTGTAGTCAGATGTTGGCTATAGAAAGTACATATAAAAAGGTGATTTGCTAAGCCTACCTCAAAAAATGCTGATGCTCTGGATTTAAGCAATAAATGCATTAAAGCCTCTGCAGATCTTACAATGTATTCAGAGCATGAAGTTACTCAGCAAATTTATTTGATGAGTTAAGCGAGAGTATACCTTCTAATTTGTTTTCATCCTTAATTACCAATTTATTCTTTTGATTCATACACAGTAAATTTCATACCGTTGATTCCCTCTTGACCTTGTGCTTGAAACTGAATCCTGAGTTCTGGCTTGTGGCCCAGGAATATGTAGAAAATTGTTTATATTAGCAGCAAGCTGCCTTGAGCTGCAGTGCTTTGATTTAACGTTATAACTGTACTAAAAGTAGCATAGCTTTCTCATGTACTCTCTATTCTGTTCAAATCCCTTGTTATTATAACAGATGTTTGGATTATTGTTCTGTAAACTATGTCAGAATTTCAACCTCTAGTATCTGTTTATTATTCTCTGAGGGTGATATTACAAATGTTCTCATGCACAGTTGATACAGCCTTTTTCCCATAAAAGTGCTAAGCAGAAAGTTTTCGTTAATCAAAGTAAATATGACTAGTTTTAGAAGACAAAATTTTTGTTTGAAGTCTGTTTTGAGAAAATATTTGCAGCTGGCAGTGGTGGATATCAATCCTTTTCATGGTACATACCAGAGGAGTGTGAGATAATGTTTGGATTACATATTATAATAAAATTATATTAGAAAATTTAAAGTTAAGGTACTGGTATAAAGAAATAAAATTGACATACAGTCATTTAATTATTTTATCCTGAAGCCATAACAGCTCTCCTGTAATTTTACATTAGTAATCTAATTGACCAAGATTAGTTCTGTTTGTTAGAGCATGGTGCTAATAAACACCTAGGTTGTAATAAACACCTAGGGCCATTCACTTGGGGTTGGACTTGGTGTTCCTTGTGGTCTCTTCCAACTCAGAATATTCTGTGATTCTGTAATTACATGCTAGGTTATAAATGCATGTTTGCTGAAAGGACATATTTAACGTTCTTGCTATACACTGTGAAATAATAATACTATAAGCTGATTATTAGAATCAGAGAGAGCGGAAGACTGAGATTTTTGTAAAGATTTCAAGATTTAGAGGGAAGCAGCTTCTAGGGAAGCTTCCTCTTCTAGAGAAGATGAATTTTTGTAAAAATCCTCATTAGCTCCAAAAATAATAACCATTATTATGAAAAAGGAGCTTTAGTAATGTTTTTAAAGCTTGAAGTATTACTTTCCATCTGCATTTTAAATACTTGTAGTAGATCTCTCATAGTCCTGGAACGTGTTTCCTGGGGTGACTTGATCCAGTTTGAGATTGCCTAAATAACAGGCAAAAAATTCCGGTACACTTTCTGTTCTCTCTCTGTTAATAGACACATATGTACACAGGATGAACTTGTGCACATGTTACACCAATACATAAATTTATGGTCTTACAAGCAGGAAAATCAGTATTAAAAAGGACAGCTAAATATTTTTCTGTGTTTGATAATAAATGCAGTCTACTATTTACCTTTCTAGTTCTGTAAATGTAAGCTAAAGACCTCAAGAGACTTTCTGCATTTATACAGATACAGGTTCTCTATGAAAACAATTTATTCCATTTGACGTGTTTCTTTTTCCTTTTTTAACTCTTTCTTATTCTGTTTATCATTAGGCTGTATTGTCATTGTCTGTCTGCTGTGGGGTCTTTTTTAAGGGTGATGTGTATCCGTGGATAATGATCTCCTCTAATACACTATAGGAATCTCTTTTACTGGGATGAAAAATGCCTCAGACCTAAAGAACACTCTTCATATCTTAAGAGAGTCAAAAACAGGGTGCAATTTTAGGGTGCTCAGGCAACTATCAACAAAACTGACCCCACAGAAAAAAGGTGATGGTATTGCCGTTAATTACTTTTGTCTTTAAAAGGGAATTCAGCTACATAGACAGTAGCCTTCAAAGATTTTGTTAAAATCCCTACACATATTATTTTTGCATTTGGGATGAAAAAAAACAAGGTCAGCTTTGGAAATGATTAATGCCTTTTTGCTGAAAGCTGTACCAAACGTCCTTGAGTTTAATCAAAACTATTTGTTTTTAGTCAGCTTTGCTGTTGTCTCTTTTACTCTTGTCCACTGATAGCTTGACATTAATGACATCATAAATCATGTGAAGTGGCGGCTGGGGTTTGGTAGCATTTCAAGTGTTTGTTGAGATGTCCTGGACTATTTGAGGAGCTGGTGTGAGGAGGGATATTGGGCTGATCTAAATCTTCAGTCTGCTGCATTTTTCTGTTGTTAAAATCAAGTAATATATGAATTAAAAACGTGGGCATTTTCCAAAGGGCAATCTACACTTAAATGGTCAGCTTGTAGAAAATTACTCTGTGATTATTTCCCCCACCATGTCAGTGGTTTAGAAATCTTGCGAATTAGATGCATATATTGCACAAAGAAATAATCTCAGGTTTGTTAATTCCTTGGTCATTCCTTTTATATGAAGGCAGGGGTCTAAGCCCGTGCTCTGCCCATCCCTATGTGATACAGTCAGTCAGGTGCTGAGGGGTAAGCAGTTTGCACAAACATGTCATTTAGAGGTGTTGCTGTTTTGTTGTGTGTTTGCTGTTTTGGTTTGTGGTTTTTTGCTATAAATAACAAAACATAAAGCATGATCACTTTGAAAATGTCTTCTTTGTAAAATGTTTGGCTGTTATCAGTTATGTGTTTCAGAGATTTGGGTGGATCATTGTATGTTTTATAGCTTGTTATCTGTATGGCGATATTCTTAGGACATGCTTTCCATTCTATTTTTCTGTACTGTGAGGACAATGGAGAGCTCATCCTTTGAATGTTATTTATTCAGCTGGATTCTCTTACAATACAGCATGTAATTTGTAGACTGTTATAGAAAGTATTTGTTCTGTTATCATCCTAAACCTCACAAAGTTTATTCATCACAAAAATTTCATTTCTTTGTGTCAAGGCACCTCTAGATAGTTGGAAGTTTTCTTTTGTTCGATCATTTAGAAGGATATGTGGTTGGAAATAATACCTAGTGCATGCTACATAGAGAAGAAAAAACACAGTATAGCATTCGGGTTTCAATTCAAAGATTTATCATTTAACAAATCTGCTAAAGAATTTTTGTATCCCACTGACTCAAACATAAGCTTAAGCTTGAGCACTTACTTCAACTGTTTTATTTGAAGTCACCTGGGTGCATGGCAAATGGTGTTGGTAGCATGACTGGGATATCAATGTTATGTTTCTGAGACCCATATGTGTGAAAAGATGGATATACGTTCTTCCTCTCATCGTAAGAGAAAAATCAACCGGCAGGAAATACACATGGCATGTAGTTTTGGAGAAAGAAATCTCTGTGTCTGTCACCAAACGTGTGATTTTCTTGGTGTCCAGGAAGCACCACAGGCACATTGAGACATCTCACTCCAGGGAAGAAAAAGGATCTCTCTTTACACAATCATATGTCTATGTGGTTTTCAGTGACCTGGACATGAAAAAAATCTTTCATTTAATTACTTGCATTATATGAACCAGTACGCAAAGTCACCTGTGAGTGTCAGTCCACTGAGCATCTTCCCATCACCCACCAATGTTTCTCTCCTGTACACAGATTTCTCTAGGAGCCAGGTGAGGGATGTTAAGCAGTTCTGACTCTACGTCAGCCTGAGCTGCACTGCAGATCCTGTGCATACAGTGAATGATGGTAATTATAGTCAAAGATCTAGGGTATTATTTATTTCTCACTAGCAGACAGCACCTGACAGTCTTTGTATATCAAGTTGTTATTAAAATCCTATGTCTGGATGTTAAGCTGACTTATTTTACAACTAATCTTCTTTTACAACTAATCATGTACTATGTATAAAGTTTGGTAAGTAAATTCATCTAATTTGACAGGAGAGATATTAAAATGAAATAATTTATGTCATAAAATAAACCATAGTAACTTGTTTTTGAGATTGCCAAATGCAGTTCCATTACTACATTGGTGTAAACATCTTTTGAGTAATTTCAATCTTGTATTAAGACTGGATTTGCATGATAGTACATAATTTTATTAGTTATAGAATGCATTTTCTGAGGATTTTAAGTATAAATCTCTTCTGAATTATCATGCCACATTGAAAATAGGAACATGCAGAAATCTTTACTGATGACTCCCATTCGGAGAGCATGTCATCTGTCCTTTTGCACTGTGCTGTGATGCTGATATACAGTAGGGCTCAAGCTGAGCTAGAAGAGAGAGAGATCTGCTCCAGTTTCCTTCTCTGAACTGTGCTTATGTTCCAATTTGTGTTTTGAGAAAACTTTACTTTCCTGAAGAATGCATTTTGGTACAGGATAATTCATGTTACAGCCTAGTGAAAACAACACAAGCAGCATTTCATGAACACAAAAAATGCATCATTCTCCTTTGCTTTTGGGGTTCGGTTTTATCTAATTGCATGAACACATGACAAGACATAGAATGTGTCAGGGAGGTCCACATTTAAAAATATGTTACACAGAGATAAGTATGCAAAACTTGGTGTTCAGATCTCAAAATAATAATGGCAATCAATGGTCTCCAAAATGATTTGGTGTACTTCAGCACTTGCAGGGAAGGATATCTACTGAGGGTCTTTTTCCCATTCTCCCATTCTCCTTTCCATGTCTTCTGGTATTGATTTAAAAGCTTGCACATGACATGACATTACCTCTTCTTTATCCTCTCCACTTCCTGCTATCAAAAAATCAAAAGTCAGCCCCACCCTGCAAGTCACAGAGAAGTGTTACTTACCAAGTGTGGATTTCAATGGGAACACTTGTCTACAAAGAGTTTTCACAAGCATGCTAGTCATGTCCAAAGAAGTACCGCAAGCGGCTCATCAAATCTGTTTGTAATATCACTGGTCTGTCTGTATTCTTTTTTATCTTTACAGTTTATTACTTTTTAACTTCCTACCCCTGCCCTTTATACAATAGGTTCATTAGCAGGAAACTGAAAACTTACACAAGGTGTGAAAAGAGGCCAGAAATTATCCAAGCGGGTAAGTTGCAATTTGCTTAGGGTCTTTAGCATGTTTACATCTTGACAAAAAAGCTTGTCATGAGTTATTTTCTTTTTTTTTTACTGATACTCTTTATTTCTGTATAACTGAATATATTAGGTAAAGAAAAGGACAATATCTCCTTAACCAATATCTTCAACCAGTAAGAAGCAGCAACAACTCAATTGCTGTTTTGTTAATGCTTTTGAAGAAATAGTTAAAATTAAATCAAACACTCATCAAATACTAGATCACATTAAAAAATATGTATTCAGAAATTTAAATGGCCGCTACAGCCCTATTTAATGCAAGAGCACTGACCAGTGTAAAGAAATCACAGGAGGTTTATATGTATACACTCTACAGAAGTATTTTACTATAAAAGCTAGGACCCCTGCTGGCATATGTAATTTAATGTGCAGCATGCCTCTCCTAATTCAATCAGGTCTCTACATCCCTTCTTTCATATTCTGCTTGTATTCCATGTGCTAAAGCCATCAAGATTTTCAGGATGAAATGAATGCTTGTATTAATCCAGCAATTTCCATTTAAAACACAGCATCGATTTGATTAATAAGGTTTGATGCTGAATAATTATATGGCAAATATGTAGGATACAGAAAAACCACAGATGTGACCATCAGCTAAAGCCTTGTGGGAGAAGGGGGTCAAAGGGAAGCAATGGCCATGACTGAGGTGATAAATTTTTGGCTTTTCTCTTATGCAATTAACAAGCAATGCTGCTATTAATTTGCCACCCTCAGAGTCATCACTGGTCAGATGTGTCAGGGTCAAGGGGCATAGGGGCAGAGCAGGGGTCAGCATCTCAGCAGACCTGAAAAGAAATGAGAAAATGAAAGAAATCCAAATTAAATGGTAGAGCACACTTCTAGCAGTGTAGCAGGGGGTGGGGCATCCCTTTAATGTTAAAACTCCAGGTTTAGAATAATAAAAATGTTCTCTGCACATTTAATTCAAAGTAATCAATCTGGAGGCACAGCACTTGAGCATCCAATAAAAGAAAATCAATGTGGTCTCTACAAGAGAAGACAAACAATGCCAGCTTTTACTAAAGGGATTATAGGTTAACATTTATTCATTGTATTGTAATCTGATGTCAAGTGGTATAAAATCAAACCAACAATCCATTACCACCCGTTATAGGCTAGGTACTGATGTCATGCAAATTGACTTTTCATAGAACTTATTAAATCATTTCTGTGTTCTAGCTATAGAACGCTTTTATACAGTTGCTGAACCTCAATAAATTCTATTTCATACTTGTACTGAGGAATATCAAAAGACAAATATTTGTCATTTCAAAGCACAGTTTAAATTTTTGCATGATTTCCTTGTGCTTCCTATCATTAATTAATCAAATAGAATGTAGTTTGTCTTTGGTTACTAACAGGCAAAAAAAAGCATTAATTTGAGAGCCCACAAAAGGTAGTAGTTCCCCAACTCTCCCGTTTTGTCCTATTTACCTCCCATGAATGTTATTAATTTTTAAGTATAATAAATTGACAAAAACCTAAAAAAAGTCAGTTTTTAAAAGATGCCTACGCTGTTTAGAGATAATCACTGTAATTTGTAATAAATTAGTTTGCAAGGAAAAGGGATTCCATGTAACTGTCAGCTCTCAAAAGAAATCTTTGACAATGAAAGGCCAAATCCTGTTTCTGAGCAAAATCAATTGGAATTTGCCAGTGATGTTGATCAGGGTGAAATAGGGCTCATCTATCTGCCTTTAATAAACCACAGTAAAAGGAGTAAAGCCTTCTAAATGATGTATCATAAAAAAAGGATTTGTATCCATCAAAAGCATTTTCTAGGTGTTAATTCATAGGAATATAGGGGGCTTGGACATGTGGCTCAAAACCCAAATTTTTCCTGTTGATTGCTGGCTGTAATAAAAACCACTTAATCATATCAGTTGGGATGAGGGTAAGCACAGTGCTCTTTTCAAGTCTCAGGAAGAGTCAGTACTCTTGAGTTTAACATAAAACAAAATAACTATAGGAGTTGTCAAGGTTAATGTTATTTTTGAGACAGTCTGGTTCGCTGTTAGGGTTGGGTCGCTTTTATGTGTGTGGAAAAACATTGCCACATGTTTGAAAATAGCGCTGATATTCTGCAGATTGTATTGCACTGCAGCTCTCTGCTACTTCAAAACACTTCAGAATTTGGACAGAGGTAGGAAGGGAAATTGGACATGACACTATCTTAATTATAAAAGCTAAGTTTGGTTTTGCCACCCTTGACACAACAGAATATTTTAGCCAGGAAGATATCTTTCTTTTTTTCACCTTCTTCTTTTATACTTAGCCTTGTGGTTCTAAAAGGAAATTAAAGCCCTAAAGTTCTCAATGTCACAGTGTCAACCCTCTAGCAGGCCAATGAGGGCAGTGCAAACTGATTATTTGAGCAATGGAAAATAAGAGCAAAAAATTATTTTGTGGATTTCGCAAAGATAGAAATTTCATGCAGTATTGCTCCTTCTTTTGCATCATTTTACAAGTCACTGCACAAACTTCTGACTCAGTTTCCCCTCTGTAAAACAGAACTTTCTTTTTTGTTGGAACATCTTTCAGCTTTCTGCTGTGCAAACCCAGATGACTACTACAGGAAAAAATCCCTTTTTAGGGACTGATGCTAAAAGGCTGCCCAAGCCTCAAAATTCAATTGTGTATTGGACCAAAATTTTCATCTAGAATTTTTCTCCAGACAAGTTTAGGCTAAAATAAGTTGGAAAAGCCCACTAGGATTTCCTCCTGTCACTCTGCCATAAAGGTGAGTCAAGCCGCAGCCTTGAATCCCCTCCAATGTCCATGAATTTTTAGACCTAGCACTTTTTCTCAAGACTTGCTGCTGTCTTCTCTGCTATCGCATTTTCCACAGGCAATGCTTTGCTTTTTCTGCCCCTGGCTACCTAGCTTGAGGGCTGTTTCTGTAGCATCCAAAGCATCAGTGCCAAGGAGAATGCTGTGCTGCAGAATTTACAACTCACCCCCATTAACACCCATTTTCACAATGGGTGTTAATGTCGCCAGCTTTGCCATGAAAGCTGCTCCAAACTTAAAAGTCTGGTCATTAGAATTCAAATGTAAAATGTCAGAGTAAAGCAGGTAGCTTATATCCTCCACATCCACCATCAAAATGAGGTTCTAATGCTTCACCTGCTCTGAACAGAGAATCATGATGCAGGAGATGCAAAGTGCATGAAAAAAAGTATGAAAACAAGACGATGGCCAGACACAAGAGTCTGATATTAGGATAAAATATCCTCCTGCTGGAAAATACTCTGGTTTTCAGTTTCTGAATGCTTTATACTGAGGTTTCAAGAAAAAAGGGTAAATGATTTGGCCTGAAGAAGGATGTCATAGGCCCTATGGCATTGAAAGGCATCCTGCTTCTGCATTTTTGAGCTGAGGGCCGCAAAAGGTCTGTAGTAGTTTCTGTATAATTCTAGTTGACAGTGGTGTTTAGATAGATATAACCAGTTAAAGGTGATTGAATACCATGGGCTGAGCAGCACTTATTATGCCTGCTGTTGTGAGACTTTAATTCATTATTGTAACCGACCGGAACAACGTAGCAGCTGCCCAGGACAGGGTTGCAGTATTGATTTAGCTTCTCAAAAGTCTTCTCTTAGGATGCAGAGTGTAGACAAACATGCACAAACATCACTGGGTTCCTCTGATTCTGTTATGCACTTCCTATACCTCCAACTAAGGCAACCTCAAGATACAGAAAAATGTCTCCTTAGTTGAAGGCAGACAGCGCTCCAAGCCTGACTCTAAGGGGTTGTGCAGATGTGGTGACCTTTCTTCCAGAGACCACATTTCGCACTCAAATTGCCATTAGAGCTCTGTGCTCCCTCCAGGCCCACAGTCAACTTTTGTGTTTTCTCTGCTGGGGTAAAAAGTCAGCATGGCGTTGTGCCCACCCTGCATACTAAACAGAATTAAGCAAAAATAAAAGGCAGACCAGCCCTCTGTCCAAGAGAAATTGCATATTTTTAAAAATATTTTTTTAATACAAGCTCTTTGCCATATTCCTTCGATGTAAACTGCAAATGCACAGGAAATGCTTCACTTTTCTCACTCTCTAAATTAAACATAAAATTCAGCACTAACAAAAGCAGCCCCTACCTGCACCCAATGTCAGCAAATGCTTTTTGTATGTGTAGAAATGGAAAGGAAGCATTTTATATCTTCCTTTAGGGTAACCTAAAAAGAACATTTCTGTGAGCAACTCGAATGTTCAGCTGAGTGTCAGCCACCCAACTTTGATCATGACACACAGCATCTCTGCAGTCCTTCCACGTGAACTACCGTAGGCTCTTGGCCAGAATAAGGTCTTTGATCCTTGTTCACACATTACAGAGAAGTCCTGTTAAAGCTTAGTAGCAGTTACACTATAAAGCTCAACACAGAATTTGTGTCATATAGGAGTTTTTCCATAAAGCAACTTCCAGCAATTTTGAACCCAAAACCTTCATCAGTACTGTGGGCACACGTGCTTTCAAACACAAATTCCAAATTTCACCTCTTAGAGCAACCTGCCAGCAGTGGGTGTAGAAAATGCAATGGCTCCAGAGGGAGGAGGGGTGTTTGCAAAATTCTCATCCCCTTCAAAACAGAGCCCCACAGTCTTCCTATACTCCCAAGGCTCTCATGTGCAGACCTCGTATGGCGAAAATGAACTTTATGCAATGAACACATGTGAGAGCTCTGCCTTGCTCTACAAGTTGTGAACATCCACCAGCCTTTGAAAGGAACAGACAATTTGATCTATCACAAAAGCAGCATCTGAGTAAATAAAGCTTCAATTTGCATTGAATTCCTTGAAGTTGCACACTTGAAAATAATGTTTCCATTTGTAAAACCATATTCGTATGGCTACAAATGGTAATGACGAAAAATACTTTCTCAAAAACTGTTTGAAGAAGACCTAAAAAGTTTTTTTTTTCAAATCAAATGAACATATAATTAATTGTGAAGGCCTAATGACATATCAGAGAAAAGCTGTATCCCTACAGGTCAGTGGAGATTTCTGAAAACTCATATGATGAGACATTTTAACCTACTTGACAGAGGTTTTAATCAAGATGTTGAGAGAAATCAGATATCTTAAACCGTAAATTAGATGTGTTTATAAAATCCTCAGAAATTACTTACTAGTGCTAAAGCAAATTTGCTGCATAGGCAGTATGGGAAATATGTCTGGCAGCAGCAGGTAATTAATGGTGGTTTATCTTTAAAAATTAATACCATTTTAAAGGAAGGCAGCAATTTTCAATTGATTAGGGGATTTTTTTCTGAATGCTGTGCCGCAAATTATTTCCCCATTCTTTGGTTATGTAGAGTATTGGAAGACAAACCCAAGTTATTAAGGCATCTGTTATAACATTAAGAGCAATAAGTACACAAAGCTTCATCCCAGCCCAACAGCAACAGCAATCTGTAGCTTGTGTCACAAGTCTTTCGTACAGCTACTAAACACCTCATTACACATGAGTTTTAAAAGAAAAGGAAAATGGCTGCTTTAAATGCCACCATGTTTGGTGGTTAACAGAATTGATTGGCCAAGGAATTCAGAGGGCAGCTGTACCTATAAAGGAAATATCCTGTATGCACTCACAGCTGGAAGCTGAGTTAATTCAAGTATGAATGATATCTACTCTAACTCCCTCATAAGCTCGTATTACAAGCTCCTCTTTGATATAAGGCAGCTTGATCTTGTCTCAAAGCTAAATGAATATCCATTTTAATATTTCCTCTAACACTTGAAATGTTTTCACCAAAAAAAAAAAAAAGAAAGAAAAAAAGGAAAAGCACCACCATGGTACCTCTCTTGGAAACAAAAACCAGAAAACTTAGTCCATAGCCCATAAATAGTTTCATAATATGTTTGTTGGATATCATGGATATCCTTAATCATGAGAAGGAAAAGTAGATGTAGGTTACCACCTTTTTTGAATTTGGTCATCCTCTTCTTTTCCAAGAGGCTTTGTACACTGCAGACAACATCCTTCACAAAGCAAACCCCATTACACATTGTATTTCGTAACCTGTTGAGAAAAAGGAATGTTTTCTGTATGCATCGCCATATTTGCAATCCTATATTACCGTAATTTTAGCCCG
>VZTI01003721.1:0-35542 GCA_013397865.1 Struthidea cinerea
TTCCATGATTCCATGATTCCATGCACCTCTGGCTTGCTGGGGGAACTCCTCCTGCCCTCAGTGCCCGTGCCAGCAATGTCTCACCCAGGGCTGTGCCCACACGGGGACAGCAGCTCCATTTGCAGTGGAAACCACACCTGAGAGAGGCCTCGAGTGAATGAGCCCTCGCCAGGCAGATCCCGCTGGCTGCTGCTTGCTCCAAAGGGAGCTGCGGGATGTGCCAGCGCTCGGGATAACCCCTCACAATCGGCCTGAGGCAGGACGCGCGGGTGCTGGGGAGCAGCGGGAGTTTCCAGGCAGGTGCTGGATGCCATAAACCTGGGCTGCCTCCATGGAGAACGTTTCAGGTGTCTGTGTCAGGCGCTGCCTGAAAGGACTTTGAGTCTTTTTCCAGGAAGCCGCAGAACCCATTATTTACAAAGTGCTTTTATGAACTGCATGGAGCCCGGCAGGGAGAGGGGGAGCAGGAGGCTCCTAATCCCTGCTTCCACCCCGCCTGCTTTCCCGGGATGTCGGGGCAGCCTTTGGAAAAGCACAGGAAGCGCTGGGGAGGCCTTCCTGGAGCTCTGCAGCTGTGAAAACCAGTAAACACCAGAAGTGAGGCCAGCAGCAGCGCAGAGTAAACACAGGAAGCGGCCTCCAAACTGGAACAACAACAACAACAACAACCCCTCACCCAAGGGCCAAAATAAGGATGGATTTTTATTATTATTATTACTACTATTATTATTATTATTATTATTATTATTATTATTATTATCATTATTATTATTACTATTATTATTACTATTATTATTACTATCATTATATTAATTTATTTTTTAAATCCTCCCAACTCGAATGGGCTCAAGTTCGAGCTCACACACACACACAAAGAGGAATACAGCTCCTGGCTTGGCGCTCGCAGCCTTTCTAAATCATTTTTAAACCAGCCAGGGCTACAGAAAACCATGGAACAATGGAGCAGAGCTCGGTGTTTGTGCCGAACCCCAGCAGCTCCTGCCGTGGCTGGGGGCTGGAGGAGCTGGGGTCGCTGAGGTTTCCCTTCCTGCTCGCTCTGCTGGGAAAATGCCCTCTGTTTGTGGGGATGAAAATAGCTCCCACCGTGCTGCAGCCTCCAAAACATCCCTGGGCACGGAGAGACTCCCAAACTTTAGGGGACAGCTCAGGATCCTGGTTCAAATGTCCCCAAGCTGTGTCCAGCCAGCAATTTCAAGTCCTAAGAGCTTAAAAGCCACAGGGCAGATTCTGCAGGATGTTTGGTGAATAAAGAGGGGAATCAGGGAAGGAGCAAGTGAGGAAAACCTTCCGAAAGAGCTGTGTTATCACTGGGTCGCTGCTGCAAATCCACCTTTGGAAATTGGGTCGAGAGCAGCTCTAAGGAGAGAGATTTGGGGTGCTGGTTGATAAAAAGGTCAACATGACCCAGAAACCACCCTGGGGTGACCTGAGCTGCAGGAAATTGTCGCTGCCCCAGCCCTGGAAGTGCCCAAGGCCGGGTTGGATGGGGCTTGGAGCAACCTGGGATAGTGGAAGGTGTCCCTGCCCTGTCCCTGGCAGGATGTGGGATTGGATGATCTTTAGGGCCCCTTGCATCCCAAACTGTTCTATGATTCTATGAAAAAACTGTCAGGTAAAAAAAGAGTGTAGTACCACAATAGAACAGCTTTGAGATTCACTTCTGGCCAGTTTTTCACTTCATAAAATTCCCAAGTTTTATTTCAATATTATTAAAACAAAATCCCTCCATTAAAAAATAGTGAAGCACAAATGAAGCATCGCTTGGGTGTGAAGGGAGATTTTTCACCTCGCCTGAATGCTCTGCTTCTGCTCCAGCACAAACAATCTTTGCTCTGTGTTTCTAGAAACTGGAACAGGCCCTTCACAAGGTGAAAAGCTTTTCCTCATCCTTTCCTTTCCCCCAGAGCCACCAGGCTGATGAAAACCCTGAGATATTTGCACGCCACTTCTAAGAATGCCCGTTGGGATTTTCAGGAGCACCTAAGGATCTGTCTGCACCCTTAAGCATTCGACCAGCCTTAAATAGAGCCCCAACAATGTCAGGAGGCTTTCTGTAAGCCAGCGTGCTTCTTGACCCGGGATATCGCCAGCTAATCCAGCGGGGAGAGAGCTGAGGGCTCCTCAACGGGGCCGGACCTGAGAAAATAAAGTCAATTTAGAGCCCACCCCAAAATATTCCCTCACCTAGGGCTTTGTGCAGGGATTGTTTGTGTGACAGTTGGAATCAGGCTGCTGCTGACATCGGGTTTATGAGGGCTGTGCTGATACCCCAATAAACGCACACCTCATTTTCCAGGTGGGATGTGCTCCTCTCACCTGTACAGCCACCGAGAGAGAAAACGATGCGCCCCAGGCAGCAGCTGAACAGGAACATTTGCTACTGAATGCATTCAGGCAGAGATATCAGCCAGGAGAGGGGACAGATTAGCTCAGCCACAGTTATCTTCTCCCCCGAGAATCATTTTCCACCTGCTGCCTTAACCCCTGATTTTTTTATCACCCATTCACAACGGGCTCGCGTATTTAAAGCCATTAATGAAAATCTTTTGTCCTCCTTCAACCCCTATTTCAGGAGCCTCTATTTCCCCTCCCCTGGGTCATCCTTAAGAGCATCACCAGACACGGAAGGCTCTGCTAAGCCCTTGAGCAGACAGGGCTGAGAGTGGCACTGGAGGGGGCACCTCAAGGTGAGCCGAGAGCTGCAGGGGCCACATGGGGGCTGTGACATCGCCACGAGCCATCCCCTGACGTGGCACCAGCCTGGCTGTCACACCCCCCTCTCCCTGCCAGCTTCACCACCACGTTTCACTGCACCAATTTCACATGCTGGGAGAAAGGAGGTTTGGGGGTTTTTTTCCCCCTTCTGAGCTTTCTTTGGATTTTTCATTCTTTTAATGAAAAATCAGCTGCTCTGAGCGAATCGCAGCCTCGACGTTGCTTGGCACGGAGCGGAGACAGCTCCTGCACTGCGTAAGAACCTCCACCTAATCCCTGATCTTGTCAATATGTATTTACCCTTAATAACTCGGATCTGGGTCAGCGCTCTGGCTCCCTTTTGTTTCAGGGTGTCCTGAGCTGGGGCTCTATTTCTGTCCAGGCTCAATGCTTGGTATTCCCCCTAAGACCTGGGCACTCTCCAGCTTCTGTCTCCCCAGATAAAACCAGCTCTAAACAAAGCCTCTTTCCCGCCAGCCTCTGTGCTGTGGGCACAGTTTGAGATTTCCCACCCTTAAAACTATGCCAGAGGTATTTTCACAGCTCCTGCCCCCGTTGTCATCGCTCCAAAACATCTTGAGTCATTTTCCTTTAGGAGAACAAGGGATGAAAATAAATAAAGAAAAAACCACATCCACCCAAACCCCAGCCCTGTAATGCCTCTGCCAACAGGTGAGGTCTAAAAATTTCATCAGGGGAAAAAGAAAAGGGGAAGCAGGAACAGCTGCACGCGTGTTTGGAGGAAATCAGAGGGGCACTTTCCATCTGGCATGTGCTCCACAGGCAAAAGAGCTTTTCTAGGACTCGCAACTCAAAGCCAACTTGTATTTTGGGGAGCAGGCTATTCCTGGACAGCTCCTTTTAGGCAGCACAGCAACAGCCACTGTTGAAAATACCCCGTTCTCCCAGCCCAGAGTTCACACCGTGGCCAAAAACAGGGGAAAGAAGTCCATGTCCAAGTGGAAAGATGGACACGGCCAAGGTGGGGATGCCTTGGGTTTGTTCCAGCCAGAAAAGCTGGGTTTGATCCTTTGGCTCTGAGTCTCAGCGTTTTCCCCACTGATTTAGGGCCTGAGCTGAAGGAAGCAACCTCTGCTTTCCACCTTTTCAAGCTGCACAAGGAGCCTCCAAAGCATCGATGAGATGAGCCCTTCCCTTCACCTCGACTGCCCCCAGATTCGCCTCCTCCGGTGCCTGAGCGCGGGCAGAACCTGCACTGAGCAACAAACGGGGTTTGATTCCTTCCATGTGCAGCTTTGCCAGGGAACCTTTTTCCTCTGCCGCGAAACTTTGTCAGACTGTGCCAAAGCAGCTTGCGTGCAATAAAATCAAGTTTGAGCTTCAGAAGAGGGCGGTGGCTGTGAGTGGAGAGGGCAGAGAGCAGAGCAGGGACTCAGGAGCAGCCCTGGGAGCTGAGGGAATCCCCTGAAACTCAGGATAATCCATAGGTTCCACATCCTACAGAAAGCTGCAGCCGCCTCAGGTTTTGCGCTTGCCCCCTTTAGAGTTTTGAGGAGAAATTCCGTGCTGGAAGTTTTTATCAAATGATATTTTCCTAAAACTTGTTCCCCAAAAGAGGATTTGGCCTTGTCTGACGAAACCTGGAGGGCCGCACCAGCCTGGGAGCTGCGGAAATCACCTGAAACACGGGATAATCCCTAAGTATTCCTTCGACCTTCCTTCTGCACCCCACACGGAGCTGCAGCCACCACAGGCTGGGGGCCTGCCCTCTTTGGAGCTTTAAGGAGAAATTCCACGTGGGAAGGTTTTATCAAACGGCATTTTCCTAAAATCTGTTCCTCCCAAAATATTTCTGCCTTATCTGGCAAAACCTGGAGGGTCACACCCCACAGAGAGCCCCAATATGGGACACGTGGGAAAAGATCTCCACGTTGGGCAAGAAAGCAACTGGAATTTGATCATTTATTTTTTGGGGGTGGATTTAGGGATTTTTTTTTGAGGGGGGATGTTGTTTGGTTTGGTTTGCTCGTTTGGTTGTTTTGTTTGGTTTGGTTTCGTTTGGGGTTTTTTTGTGTTGTTTGGTTTTGTTGGTTTGGTTTGTTTTTTTTGTTTTTGTTTTCATTTTTTTGTTTGTTTTTGGGAGGTTTTTTGGGTGGGTTGTTTGTTTGTTTGGTGGTGTTTTTTTGGAGTTTTTTGGGGGTTTTTTTTTGGTTGGTTTTTTTGTTTTGGTTTGGGTTTTTTTGTTATTAGTTAATTAAAAACTGAAATTCCAGCTTGAAGCTGTGATTATCAACTCGTGTTGACACGTGACCAAGGCTTTGCTGTAAATCAGAGAGCTGATCAATGCTGCTTTTCCTGCCCAGCGCCTGCTCTAATTCCTACAAGCGATTTTCTTCCTCAGAGTATTTATCATTCCTGCCTTCTCCAAAGCAAAGCTGCCCTGCAGAGCTCGGGGCTGAGTGAATTGTGTGGGGTCAGCCCTGGGCTCTGGGAAGGGCTCCTGGCCCGTGGGCAGCTCATGGAAGGCCAGAAAAGATAATAACGCATCGCTCACGAGAGTGGGAGCACAGAGAGGAATCGGAGGGGTCAGAGGAGGCTCTGGGGAAGAGAAATCAAACCTCTGGCAGGATTAAATGTTTTAAAAACAAGCAGCAAAGTTGGCTTTTAGCGTCCAAGCAGAGAGAAGCTGCTCAGCCGGAGCAAAAGGTCTCCAGTTCCACGCTGTGCTCGTGCCAGACACGGAGAGAGCAGCTTGGACCAAGTGGATCTCACTGGTGTGGATCCTTTATCATTCCCAAGAGCAGGAGTGAGTGCCCTGAGCTGTTGCGTGGTGAGGAGCACGATGTTCAATGGATTGGCTTCAGTTCAGCTGCCCCAGCAAGAGAGAACAGCGGGAGTCGGCCAAACCAGTCACTGAACCCCACTTTGGGACAGTTTGGGTTCACCCCTGGGGGTCTGGGGGGACACTCAGGGTGGCCCTGAGCTCCAGCTGGGCCACCACCCTGGGTGTGAAGGAAAAGGATCCGAGAAAAGCAATCCTACACGACAAAATGAGCATTCCCAGCTTCCCCCAGCGTGATCCCAGTGCCAGGAGCCAGAGTGCAAGGCAGCACTGGGGTGAGATCATCCTTAAAATGAAGGTGGTCAGAGGGTTTCGAAGACAGAGGCATCGGGAAGGGATCATCCTTAAAACAGAGGTGGTCCCGGGGTTTATTTTAATCTCTGCACCCCCAGCTGAGGTGGGGACCCCTCCAGGGATGTGACATTCCTGCTCCTTCCAACCTGCCGAGCATCCATGAGCTGCTTCCAAAGCTGCCAGAGGCAGGAGCAGGGGGGCTGCATGAAAAACGGGACTTCCGAGAGAGGCAGATGCCACTGACATCTCCAACCTGAGCCCTGAGCCCGTCAATAGTGGGATATTTGCAGGTCAAAGTGCCCTTCTGGGAACCACCCACGGGCAGATGGGGAGAAGGGAACTGCTCCCAGTATCCCATGGTGGATGTTGGCCTATCCACGTTTTTTTCCATCAGTTATTCAGACTGAGGGATGAAAATGGATGCTGGGGGTGAGAGAGGCCATGTTTTCTGCCCTGCTGGATTCCCTAGCAAGCTTCAGGAGCTTGGGGAAGCTGGGAATTAAGTGTACAAATGGGGCAGGTGGGAATTAGACTGAGTTTGAGTTGGGTTTTTTTTCGTTTGGTTGCCTTAATTTGATTTTAAAACCTCCAGGCAGGAGCAACAACCACGTCAGGGCAGAGAAGTGAATCCACATCCGTGAGGGTTCCTGTGGATTTTATAAAGGCACACGAGTCCCCACGGCATCACTCCTGCCAACGGCTTCCCGGTGTTTGGCTTTTCACGCTTCTCCACGTGAATGCTGGGAGGTCAGAGAATGCCAAGAAAATCCGAGCGATGAACATCCCTCACTGCTCGGTTCAAAGCACTGCCCGAGCCACGGGGAGCACAAAACCACGGGTCTGCCCCAGGAGAAGCAGCAGAAACTTCATGACTTGGATCAGGGGGATCAGAGCAGACACAGAGGAGGAGATCATTCTCTGCGGGCAATCCTGAATCCCTTCCCTCCCACCCTGAGAGCTTCCCCTCAGCTCCTGGCCTGTGTCTTTCCTCAGGGATTTCTCACTGAGACAGGGCCTTTGCTTCCCTCAACACCCCATTAGTGGAGAACGAACACAAACTTCCACCGAGAGCTTCCAAAGCACGGCCTGCAATTCTAGCTGGACACTTGTTTGTGCCCGAGGTGAGTAAACATGAAAGCTTTAATCTCGGGTTTATCAGCAGACTGAGCTCTGCTGGCTTTTCCTGCCAGGCAGTTCACAGGAGTTCATCGCCAGCACAGGTGGAAAAGAAGATCTAATCTGTGAAAGAAATTCAAAGTTGTCACAGAGGTTAATAATGAAAATCTCAGCTAATGAGCACAAGAACCTCCTGTTTTCCCCCGTGCCTGAACGGCAGAAGCAGTGAGCAGGTTCTGGTTCTCAGCTCACACTCTTTTATCTGAAATTAACTCCACCAGGACAGATTTTCCTGACACCTCCCTGAGAAATCCCCCGCTGTTGCAGGAATGAATTCTGTGGTGTTTGTTACCCATGACTGACAACGCAAACTCGCTGTGGGTGAGGCTGAGCGTGGCTGAGGAGCTCAAGCCCAGGCCCTCAGAAGGGACAGAACCCAGATCAGCTCCAAAGGCAGGACCCAGCCAAGTCCCAGCCCTGGTCACTCTGTCACCCTGAGGCCACTCTCCGCTCTGGTTTGCCCTGGATTAGGAGCTGCTTGTGCAGACACAGAGCTGCTCCTCTCTGGAAGGCAGCAGCGAGGTTCAAACCCCTGACTCGGACGGGAGCAGCGAGCTTTGCTCTGGCCTGGGGAGGTCCTGGCACCTGCAGTTTGGGAGAGCCATAAAACACAGCTCGAGGACGCAGGACCGGAGCTCCAGCCAAGCCTGCCCGGGACTGGCCCTTCCCTGACACTTCTCCCTTAATCCCACGGCTGGAGCTTCCCCTTCATTCCACGTCCAGTCCGAGCACGGCCACCCTTCGGCACGTTCCGCTGGAATATTCACACCCGTCCTTCTCTGCTGGGAGCCGATAGCCAGGGAAAGCCTTCCTGGCTCTCCCCACAGGTGTCCCCCACAGCCCGGGCTGGCTCTGGGCACGCCATTCACCGCGCTCGGGAATCAACGGGCTTTGTTCACCTCGGAGCAAGGCTTTCCTACAATAAGGCCCGAACAATTGGGAATGGCATCGAGCCCCCATGAATCACTTTTCACACTGTTTTTGCATCCTCTGTGTGTGTTTGTCTTTCTTCCCAAGGCTATTCCCAAGCTATTGCATTCCCCTGGAGCCCTATTAGAGCCCATTCTTTGTATTTACTCACAGGAAGCATCACAGCTCCGTCCTCACCAGCTTCACTCTCAGGCCCTCTTAATTATTCGAATATTTATTTTTTTAACGCTTATTTGGCAAAAATCCCCGTTCCTCTATTCTTCCTGCCTGGCAGGTTATTTCTTTCTTCCTCAAGGTGCAATCCGGTTTCCTTTTGTTGTTAAACTGCCTAATCCCGATACTTTCCTGGATATTGTGGGAAAGAGCTCTGCTTGACAACCAACTTTTCATTTCCATCCTGATTAGCAAGCACATAATAACTGGAAGCATAATTTACAGTTTGATTTAAGCCACCTCATTCACATTTGGAAGGAAATCTAGGATGACTAAAGCTTGAAAGGAAAGGCAGGATAAGCAGCATTAAGGAACTGTCAGGGATCGGAATTGCATTAAACGTTCCCGTTTTATTGTCACAGACTTGTGGCCTCCTGCGCGAGCACCAGATGATGGCAGAGAGCTCTTTAATCTGAATAGATGAAGCTCAGAAAATAAGGTGGAAAGGCGAGCTGGGTGACAGCAATCCTGTATCCCACTGTCTCTCCAGCTCACCGACATATTCCTGCATTAATTTCTTGGCACTGTTCCCCTGCCCACAGCTCTTCTCTCTCTGAGGCTTTATCCTCGTGTTTCAAAC
This sequence comes from Struthidea cinerea, assembly GCA_013397865.1. Lineage (NCBI taxonomy): Eukaryota > Metazoa > Chordata > Aves > Passeriformes > Corcoracidae > Struthidea > Struthidea cinerea. The sequence continues at coordinate 8,733 of VZTI01003721.1, forward strand.
TTGTGGCTTTGCTTTATACTTGTGTTTTAAGCTCTTTTTTTTGTGCAATTAAAAAACAACCCAAACAAACCCCAAACTGAACACAGAAAAGCCCCAATGCAATAAATATAAAGAGCTGTATCCATACAGTGTCATCAAAATTCCCAAAACCTGCTCCTGTGTGCTGCCAGCTCAGAGCCTTCACTCTCCAGAGCAGCTCGAGGAGTTCAGCACCTTCAGGGCAGAATCTCTGCCACCACCTCCAACTCCGAGGCTTTTCTTGCCCGTGTTCCAGCCCAGGTATGGATATCCAGCCTCACGATGCTCTCTCACCTCATCTCCTCCTCCCCAGGCTGGGCTTTTCCATCCCTTTCCCTTTGATCTTCAAAAACCCAACAATCAAAGCCACACCTTTGAGTCCTCACAGGCACCGACGAGCAGCAAAACAACATTAAAATTATTGAACACTGCTCATAAAAAATGGGGTTTTCTCCCCGCCCGCACTGTGAGATGTTAAATGAGGAAATCTCCTCTTCCTGAGCTGTTCAAATCAAAGCAGACTGACAGAAAAGAACCCCTGAAAGAGTCAAGTCTGTTTTTGTCCCTCAGCTCTGTAACTCACGGAGAGGTCGGCACTGGATTCCATCACTGCAGTAACATCCAGCCAGGATACAAAATCCCTTTCAAACTTTTTTCGGAGGCTGAAATATAAATCACTCTTACCACATCACCCTGGGCTGTTTCTAGCTGTCCCCAAAAATGTCAGGCAGTTCCACTGACGACATTTATTCAATTTAGTCTGAAGTGTGTGGGGGATTTTTTGTGACGTGATTTTATTTTTCAGGCTGCAGGTGAATCTTGCCTGAGATAAAACCCCTGGGTGCAGACTGGGCTCTCATGGGCTTCTCTTCCCATTGACATGAAATTTTTTGGATCTCCAGGGGTCATCCAGCCGTAATCTTTCCACGGTTAAAATTCTTTGGAAAGTCTCTGACATTGCCCTAAATTGTCCTGCTCCTTCTCTGATCACTCTCTTTGATCCTGAACAACATTTTTTTGGTGACTTTTCTCTGAGTTTCAGCCACGTGATCCCTTATCTTTGTAAAAATCAAATTCCTGGACACTTCAATAAAACAACAATGCAAGGAATTGCCAGCAAACCATCCCAGGAGGGAAAATCCATCGCCTCTCTGACAAGGAGGTGTCAGGGGTGAGAGCCACCAGCGAAGCCAAAGGACTCAACTTGTCAGAGGAGGGATCACGAGCAAGGAATGTTCAAAGGAAAGCTCGGAGGAGGCAAAAATGCAAACCCCGCACAAATCGCGCGCCTGCCCCAGCAAGCAGAGCTCGGGAAGGTCTGCAGGGGGAATTGGGAGCTCATCGTGGGCACAGCCAAGGCTCCCCAAAGTCTCCTAAATTAATCATGGCCTCAGCTTCAAGGGACACTTTTAACTGTGTGCAACTGGATGTCTTAATTGCTCTTTCAATTAAAAGTGGAATGGAGGAGTCTTTGTTTTGCCTGACATACTCCAAAGGAAATTTAATTTTAGAGGAAAGTGCAGAGAGTAACGTTCTGTACTTTTTTTTATGTCTGAAAAGGAAGAGAAGAAAAAGGAAAACAAGACTAAAATAATTTTTTTGGAAAATTTTTGGGTTCTTCAGCATTTACCAAAATCAAACTCACAGCAATCAATCAATCAATCAATCAATCAATCAATCAATCAATCAATCAATCAATCAATCAATCAATCATTCAAATCCCATTTGGATCAGAGAAGCTGTGGCTGCCCCATCCCTGGAAGAGTCCAAGGCCAGGTTGGACAGGGAGAGTGGAAGGTGTGGAACTGGATAATCTTCCAATCCAACCCATTCCATGATTCAGATCAAAATAAAAAACCCCCACAAACTCCACACGAATTCCCTGTGCTGCTCCTCCCCCCTCCTGCCCAAGGCACGTTCACATCAGAACATGGGGACACCCTAAATCCCTTTCCCATCTGCTTTAAACACAGGGGAGGACCCCGAAGGACCTCTGGAGGTGGCAGGGCAGTGACACAGAGGGATGGCAGGGGCTGGCGCTGCCTGGGTGGGGCTGGGAACAGGTGAGCTCTATTTATCCAGGTCGGGAGAGACAAATCCAGCAGGATGAACTCATCAAGGAGCTGATTTGCTGTGCCTGGGCAACTGGAAAGGAGCTCTCCCTCTGCCCACCTGCTGGTGGCTCGCGCAGGTGTTTGTTGAAGATCCGTGTATTTAATCACTGCCTATTTATTACTCATAAAGAACAAAGTTATCACCGAGTGCTGGGGGAGTATAAGCAATAGACCTTCTGATCCAATCCTGACCTCTCCTGATCATTTTATCCCAGGGAAATTCATCCCAGCTGAACCTGAGGCTCCTTTAGGAAATGCCAGCCCTTTCTACGAGTCATTCCCGAAGGAATTGGCTGGGGGACAACTCGGCATCGCTTCTCATGGGCAATGAAATTGGAAAACTGAAGAACTTTTCATTAGGAAAGTGATCCATGAATCAGCTTAGGAGAGTTATCGGGATCTTTGGCAGCCAAAGCCGTGGAGTTCTTCACTGTTTGTGGTGCCTGCGCCCTTTCCAGATGGAACATCAGCAGAGACTCTGCCTTGGCTGGAGACAGAGACATGAAGTCACTCTGGGTTCATCATTAAGTTTTTTGCATCACTTTTGACGTAAAACTGACCCAGGAATTGCTGCCAGCCCTGCCTGCACACTCAGCTCACAGCTTTGGGCTAGAATTAGCTCGCTTTGGGCAAAGCCAAAGCTGAAACCCAACCACGAGAAAAGAGAGAAATGGGAGAAGAGAAAACTCCTTACAGTTTTTGAAGTACACATCACCTCGTGTACCTCTCTGCAGTCTGCATTTCAGTGCCAATCCCAGGGCTGAAGGGTACTAAAATCACTTGTCCCGGTGATTCTTCCTCAGTTAGACAATTTCCCCTTTATTTGGGTGGTCATTCCTTCCCTTATCTATTTACATACATTCATTACTTATAATCACAACTATTTAAGTTCTTTGCTCACTTTACAGTTGCAATAAATTTGTCGAGTTTTAGCAGCAGATATCAGAGAACCAATGGACGATGGGAAGCTGCTCCCTGGGTCCTGAAAATTCCATATTTAGACGCCATTTTGCCTCCTAAATAAAATAAAAACTGGTATTCTGAGGAAATGTCTCGCTCCCTTTATTCAGTGTCTGGAGAAATGACCTTGCTCTTAATTTAAGCACCTTAAAACCAGAGCGGGATCAACCCAGGCTTTGCTGCTAAGTGAGCACAATTCCTTTGTAATTAGGCCCATCCAACCTCCTAACCCTGAGGGCCTTTTTTGAAAATCCCGTGCTAATTTCAGCTGCTGGATAAGTGTCCAAATGTTTGGGTGCCTATGGAAACTTCCTCTGGAGCAACCAGAAGGAAGCTGTATTTGTAGTCCATGCATTTCCACGTACCATTAATACATGGCAAGAATGTAAGTAGTTGGAAAATATGTTCACAGTCCCTGGTTGATTCTTCCAAGATGGGGCTGTTGTAGGAAAAAGGATTAGGTGAGTTAAAAGTGCCCAGGGCTCAGCAGTCATTAAGAGCTCCAACTGCTCCCAGCAAAAATACTTTTTGCAGCTGCACTTTGGCGAAATGTTTCACGTGGTTGGGGTGGTTTGGTTTCTCCTGGGGATGTCAATATTCCTGGGCAGGAATATTCCGCTGCTCAGCAGGCAGGAGCCAGGCTGGGCGCGTGGGTTTTGGGTAAATGTTGAGCTCTGAGAGCTCAACCAGAGAGATGTTGAGCTCGGAGTAAACACGGAGTAATCAAAGGGGGATGGATGCGTTATTTACTCTGCTTCAAACTGCGCCTCCCTGGGGTTGTGCTGCCAATATTGGGATACATGGGGTGTTCCTGGCACTTCCCAGGCTCCCAGGAGCAGCCCTTTGCTCTTCCCTGCTGTCCATCCACCCAGCTCTGCCAAAGCCTTTGTCCTGGAAACCCAGACACGGCTGGAAGCGAAAGGGGAGCTCACAGGTGGCGGTGTCGGAGCGTGGCACTGCCCCAGTGCTCACGGTCACGAGTGACAACAGAGCTGTGCCACCATAGCAACGGGATGTGCTGCCATGGCGACAGACTGGGAGCAGCTCCTGGCCTGCTGGAGCAGCCTGGGCTGGTGGAAGGGGTTGGAATGACACGAACCTCCAGGTCCACTGCAACCTAAACCATTCTGTCAGTGTGACTTTCTCTGCCTGAATTCTCCTGCTCCTCCCTCCAACGAGGACATCCTCCTAAAACTCGGACTTTTCCCCCTACTTGGAAAGTGATTTTTGGTTTAAAATTCTCTTGGCATGAATTTTCCGGGAACACTGGTGAGCTTCATCACCATGGATTGAGATTTGATGGCCTTCGAAAACCCAAACACGAGAAAAATTTATTATAATAGCATTTTAACATATTTTAAACAGAATTCGAATTTCCTTAGAATTTAACTCCAAGCCAAATTTTGGTCATGACTTTTTTAGCAATCTTGAACCTCTGAGTAATTTCTTACCTCATTCTGGAGAAGTGAAAGTACAGAGAGTTTACTCCTTTTGTTAGTCATTTGCTTTGATAATTCCTCACCAATTCTTTAAGAGCAGAGTCTGTATTGAACACTGACCCATAATTTTTTCACCTCTGATCAAACAGTGATCCCTAAACCCAGTTCTATCCTACTCCAAGACAGGAGCTGTTTTCCAAGTGGTTGTTGAGGTTGTGGTGGCTCCCAGCCTCCTGCTAATCTCTCTGTAAAGTCAGACTCTTGTTGCTAAGGCTCTGCAGTGGGCTCAGCCTCTTGCTTTCATCACCCACTCACCCAATATTTCCTTAGCGTGTCCTTTTCCAAGGAAACACCAATCCATAAGGCCTTTGCATGCAGTGGAGATTAAAAAAATAATAAAATCAATGGCATTAAGCCTCTGTTTAGGCTTAACTTATCTAACAAACAGCAAACAAGAGTCTGCTGGGCTGTGGTTTTGGCTGCCTGACTCCCCCTAAACTTGGAAAAATGTGTAAATGAAGGCCCATCAATAAGATAAAAAGTTGAATAAACTGTGGAGATACAGCAAGAAAATAGATCTGTGCCCTCTTGGAATAACGAAAGACACGGAGACCAGGGATGTTTGCAGGACAGTGGGACAGAGGAGGCTAATTCAGGGATCACCTTTTCTGTTTAGAGGCAGAAATAGGAATTTCTACTTAATAACTCTCCCATCACAACTGAAGTTTAGGGACTTCTCTGCTACGTGAGTCTGTCACGCCATGGAGGAGGATAAAGGCTGGATAACATAAAGGAAAAGCATGGAGGGTGAAATCAGAGATCTGGACATGGTGGCAGAAGGTGTTTCAGAGTGGCAGAAGGGGTTTCAGAATGGGAGAAAGGGTTTCAGAATGGGTGAAGGGGTTTCAGAATGGGTGAAGGGGCTTCAGAATGGCAGCAGATGTTGCAGAATGGGTGAAGGGGTTTCAGAATGGCAGAAGCTGCTTCGGAATGGGAAAAAAGTGTTTCAGAATGGGAGAAAGGGTTTCAGACTGGCAGAGGGTGTTTCAGACTGGCAGAAGGTATTTAGAAGGGAAAATATCGTGGTGCTGCCCTGCCCCACGTTTTATAAGAGTGGAGAGAACAATTGTGTGCGAGGAGAAGATGAGGAGCGAGGCCAGAGCCCGCTGAGCAGCCTGAGCAAGAGCAGGGCTGGGCCTGCAGGCCAAGCTGGGCCTCCAAGACAAAGGCAAGGAGCTCGTGTTTGCAGCGTGAAGTCACGGAAAGGGCGCGGGAGCAGGGATGGCACGAGGAGCTCCAGCCGCGGAAAAAGCCGTCGTGGCTGCCGCGCTCTCGGCTCAGCTGCTCGAGCCAGAGATTTCCTGCTGAGCCACAAACGTCACCGCTCCTGCTCCTGCCACAACTGCTCAGGACGGGAAAATACGGGAGCCGCTGGCTCCGTGACTGCCAACATCCCGCTCCTGACCCGGGGCTGACCCTGCAGAGGCGGTGGTTGCCAAGGGACAATCTTACATACTCGGATTTGTTTTAGCAACATCATAATAAAGGTTTTTTGCTCAACAGTTTTTGAAACTTCAGTTTGAAACTAGAGGCAAAAGATGAGCTCTTGGTGGAAGATGATGCCTGGGGAAAAAGCAAAAGTAACATGTTTTGTGTGTGGAAAAAAACCCCATAAATAAAAGTGACAATTTGTGATATAAAAGTGACCATTTATGAGATAAAAGTGCCCATTTATGAGTGTGAGAGACTGGAGGGGCCTGTCAATGAGATAATATTTTACATCTCCTTTCATTTGCAAGAATTCATGGTGGTTTCCTCTAAATACAAACACCACGTTCACTCCAGAGAGTAAAAAACAGTAACAGATGCAAAACCTTGTTAAAATGTGTTCAGAAAGGAAAAACTGGCAGTGGCAGTCGGGGAATCTGAGCAGGCCCAGGTAGGGCTGTCCCCTGGAGAAGGACGCCAGGAACTGCAAAGCACTGAAAGCTTCTAGGACTAAAATCCACTTTTAAAACCCATCCCAAACACGAAGGATAAAAGCTGAATTGAAAGAATACCAAGGTGGGACTCTCTTTAAGACGTTTAATTTTATAAACAGCAGCAGTGTGGATGAGGATGTGTGCGAGAAACTTGTTCCTATCCTGTTTTTCCTGCCTGTTCAAACCTCTGCCTGTCTGGAACCAGCAGCTCAACGCTCCAAACCTTCTGCAGCCACATCTGTCCCAGTGCCACGGGGAGAAGATGCTATTGTGAAAATCGTGGATGCGCTCATCGCCCTTTGTTCCAGGCCCGCAGTGTGGCAGGGTCCAGAAAACACATCAGGTCATCAAATCAGCGCAGTAAATCTTCCCTTTTACTTAGAAAGACAAAAATAATCCTGACTTTTTCATGAGCTCACACAACACCAAGAGGCATTTCAGACTCAGGAAAGGATCTCATTTCTGCTGTCACAAGTTGGACCAGGCTGCACTTGGATGGGCCCGGGGGCTGCACACGGAATCCAGCTCCGTCCCAAAGGGGAGCATCCGAGGCTCAGATTTGGGAGCAGGACCCGGTCCCCGGCTCTCTCTGCGAGTTCACCAGTGCAGGGGCCCTGCTGCAGCTGGTGCCAGCCTCGAGATTAAATGCAGAAGAAGGAAAAGGGCTCTGCAGGAGCAGGAGCGGGGCCTCCTGGGCGAGAGGGCCCAGCCGCCGCAGCGAGCGCGGAATCGCTTTCCATGATCCTCATTTGGAGAACTGGCCTGATTTCCTTTCATGTGTCCTCACTGTTCCTATTGGAAGGGATTTCCAGCCTCTGTCTATTTATACCCATTTCTTCTCGTGCCAACATTGTCTCTTCACTTAAATAACTTTCCTCTGCCTGCTGCTTTGCCTCCTTGATGCTCTCGCAGGCAGCTGTCGGATCCCCTCTCAGCCTCCTCTCCTCAGGCAAAACAAGTCAATCCCATTCAATAACCCCTGAGGAAGAGTCCCCACTCCCTGGATTCCTCACACCCATTCCCTACAACAAACCCCTCTCTTTGGATGAGCTGATGAGGGTCCTCCACAACATTTTCCCTGTGGAAGTTTCCTATCCAACACATTTTAGGGTCGTATCATAACCTGAGGACTCAGAGGGAAGGTCTGTGGTTCTTCCTTTGCTTTCACCAGAACAAAACAATCCCTGTGTAACAATGCAGCAATTAATGACAGCTCTGGTATCCCACACAGAGCTGGAGGAAACGCTGGGTCCTGTTGCAGAATATTCATTTTCTCATTGCCAACAGCAAATGAGGACATTGGCTTTTCTTCTAAAAAATTTAAGGCCCAGGTAGGGGATCAAAAATGAACAAAATATAAATTTACTGGGTAGAGAAGGTGGAGAAAGGTAAAGAGAACAGCTTCGCCGGTTGAGCTTGGTAAGTGCAAATAATTCCTTTGGTGATCATCACCTCTACCTCTCTCTTTTTCATGAGCATGATGTCATGGAATCACGGAATGGGTTGGGTTGGAAAGGACCTTAAAGATGATCCAGTCCCACCCCCTGCCTCGGGCAGGGACACCTTCCACTGTCCCAGGCTGCTCCAAGCCCCGTCCAGCCTGGCCTTGGACACTGCCAGGGATCCAGGGGCAGCCCCAGCTTCTCTGGGAATCTGTGCCAAGGCCTCCCACCCCCACAGGGAAGGATTCCTTCCCAATCTCAAATCTAAACCCCCTCTCAGTGTGAAGTCATTTCTCCTCCTTGTCCTATCAGTACCTGGCAGATAAAAGACCTGTTTCTCCTTGAAGTCAAGTCAGTGATAAAACTCCTGTTGACTTCTTGTTGTTGCAAGGAGCAGTTGAGGGTTCTGGGTTTTGTAACACGGACAAAAATCTGCTGGAATAGAATGAATTTCAGTGATAACCTCGTTTAACAGAGCACCCTTATCCAGGACAGAAAAAAACAGAGATTTTCAAAAGATGTGGGAGAAGTTGGTCACAGAAAGAAGAGTGGGGCTGAAAATGCAGTTTAAAATTCTTCCAAAGGTTCGCCCTGTGCTCGGATCATCCAAGGTCCTGCTAACGAGGTGCTGTGAGGAGCTGCAGTTGCACATCCATGATTTGCACACCTACGGCGGGTCTCTGCTGCTAACGAGCACGTGGTGTTGCCCTGATTTACACCTTGCCTCTGGAATACCCCTTCCCACAAAAATCCTGCCACATTTATCACCTGAGGCCTCCTCTGCAAGCGGCAGAAAGGGCAGAAATAAAAAGACCTTGCAGGAAAAGCCCAGGCAGCTCAAAAAGAAACTATGGCAGGAGTAACAAATCCACGGCTTGTGTCAGACCCTGCTCCAGATAAGGGGAAATATTTTTTAATGAAACCCAAGTATGGCCCTGGCAGATGTGGAAAGAATGCAGCAGGAAGGTGTTTCCAATTCCCAGTGGAAACAGCTTTTGCAGTGGGCTCGTTTGAATATTTTTTTCCAGTTGCCCCTTGCCCTCTTTGCTGTTTCCTTGGGGACTGGGGAGCTCCAGTGCCCTCATTCCAGATGGGAGCAAGCGCAGGGAACGCCTGTCCGAGGCTGTGGAACACGGCAGGCAAGAGGAAGTCTGTGTCCCATGATTAATTCTCCTGCTGATTCGGAATTCTGATACCGCACGGGTGACAATAAAAATCCCAACACGTGGGAATACTTTTCCACCAAACCAACCTTGCTCGGCCATTGCACTCAAGCACCTGCTAAAATCAGGGAAAATGGGGATTTTGTGCTGGATTTGTCTCATTTTTGTGCTTCCCAGTGGGTGGCATTTCCCTCCCTCCTTCCCTTTTGCTTCTCCAGTGCAGAAAGAACTTATTTATGAGGGAGATAAGGGAGAGCAAATCCTAGAAGAGCCTCTTTGGCCTCAATGCCGTGTTTTTGATAAGTGTCCTACGTTTAAGAAAAATGAGGTTAAATCTTGAACGGGAGTGAACTATTTCTGAGCAAATAATTGGACACCACACCCCAGGTGCTCGTGGGGATGGTGGTGAGGTTCTGCAGCTTTTCCAAATCTGAAAAAAAGATTCATTGCTCTTTTTTCCCCAAGAAGGGAGTCAGCATTTTGCACTGGAGAAAGGCCAACTTCACCTCTCGATGGTTAAAAAGCCCCAAATTTTAGCTCATACTAAAAATCCCTGCAAATGTTTTGGGTGGCAAAATTCTGTGGAAATTTGGGTTGAGCTGGGTAACATTTTTTCCTTACAATGCCTTCAGCACAATCCAAATTTCCAGAGCAAACAGCATTTTTTCCCCCCGAAGATTTTTCAGCGTACAGTGACAATTTGCAATGTGTTATTCCAATTAATTGTCAACTGTTTCCAGATCTCGGAGCAGATCACTGGATATAAACCCGGCACTGCGACTCGATTTGCTTCTCTTTCCTCTCATTTATTTTCCAAGACAAGAGCTTTGGGGTGACCATCTGCTTCTCATTTCAAACCTGTCTGCTTTTGTTGATACCTGATGTCTTCTGCCTCATGCACAAGCTCAATTAAAGATTGATAAGCAGGGCTTTGTTTTGACACAGATCCCCTATTCCGAGCAGCAGAGCTTCACAATTCCAAGTTGTTTTTGTGGTGCAGGTTTTTTCAGGCACTTTAAATTCTAGTTTAGGCCCATGTTTGGCAACTATTTCCAAATCTGCTTTCGAGTTACCTTGTGGAGAGAAATAGAGACATTTTTGGGCTAAATTAGAGGCATTTGTGAAATGTGGGGCCGTAGGAAATGTGAAGTTAAGGCTCCATCTCTTCCTCCCTCCTGGTTTCCATACTAAAGCCACTCAATTTTTAAGCCAAAACAGCTTTATTTGCCTAATTCCTGGTGCTGTCGTAGCACTGGGAGGATCGCCCTGGCTCCTCTCCACTCTCCTGCCTCTGCTGCAGCTGCTGTCAGGTGCAAAGCTCCAGGCACAGAGCCAAATACCAACCTCTCCACATCCTAAAAGTGATGTTTATTCTCTTAATTGACTTCTTGTTTCCCCTGCCCCCGGTAGGATAAAGCAGCTTCAAACCTTTCCCAACAGTCACCTCTGAAGTGGCAGTGACTTAGAGCAGGCTTGAAAGGAAAATAGGGTGAAATAACCAATATGAGGAAGAAATTGTGTTCATCACCATCAAAATCTGCTTCCCCAGCCCCTCCCAGAGCTGTGCAGGGAGCAAACGTGAGAACAAAGCTAAGAAGTGGGCTCTAAACTCAGGTGCTGCTTAAACCCGGTTCTAATTCCATTCTCCTGTCTCCAAAAGCTCCGATCTTGCTCTTCCTCACCCAAGTTTTGTGTCCAGAGTGGGATTCTTGCGTTAAGAATTTGGTCTTTTGAGGGTTTCAGGTGATGGAGAGACCTGAGTCTGTCTGGAGGGTGCTCCAGCTCCCCTAAAACATCAATTCCTCCCTTAATCTCTCCCCTCTTCCCATCCCACAAACGGAACTGGCTGATACGAGGTAGGATGAACCTTAGACAGGAACTTCCCACTCTTCAGGTGGGAAGCTGCTCGTCTCCCCTTTTAATTATTCCCCAAAGCCCTTGATTATCCTCTATTTTCCCCATCTAGGCAGAACATCATACGTAAGCAAAATCCGCCGGGTTTTTTCCCCCCCCTCCTCTGTTTTCCTTACTCTGTTCATATTTTTCTCATAAAATCTGTCACCAGTGGCCAGTTCCTTTCTCTCTGTAATGGAAATTTTGGGCTCGGTGAAGAAAAAACCCCACTCCTAAATCATTAAGTAAGATAATATCTCCGAATTATTACTTAACAATAAGAAATTTTATAGCAGACGTTTTGACAGGACATTTTTCTCTTGGAAAACCCTCCTTTTTTTTTTTTTTTTTTCTCTCCCTTAGGTTACAAGGTGCTTAAATCATCTCTGCTGAAGGAAGGAGGAAACAGCTGTGGCTCAAACACACTTTTTCCGTCTGTCATTCCGTCTTTATTTTCTCTTTCTGTGCATGCAGCACTCGCAGAGGGAAAGCAGCAGCAGTGGCAGGGCCAAGATTAGAAGTCCAAGAATGTAAACTTGAATTTGGTTGGGTTTGGGCAAGGTCTGAGAGCAGGTGTTCTCTTTTCCCCTCATTTTCTGGCCGGGCTGGAGGGCCCATGTCTGGCTGAAGAGGCAGGAGCTGGGATGTGCCAACCTCTGCCCATCCCTCCACCCCCGAGCCAGGCTCTGGATCCCTTTCCCAGGCTGTGGATCCAATTCCCAGGCTGTGGATCCAATTCCCAGACTGTGGATCCCTTTCCCAGGCTGTGGATCCAATTCCCAGACTGTGGATCCCTTTCCCAGGTTATTGATCCCCTTTCCCAGGCTGTGGAACCCTTTCCCAGGCTATTGATCCCCTTTCCCAGACTGGATCCAATTCCCAGGCTGTGGATCCCCTTCCCAGGCTATTGATCCCCTTTCCCAGACTGGATCCCCTTCCCAGGCTCTGGATTCCTTTCCCAGGCTGTGGATCCAATTCCCAGGCTGTGGATCCCCTTCCCAGCTGCTCCTTTTTAATCCGAGGAGATTCCCTGGACCAAACTTAACCCACCCAAAGGAAGGACAAGCATCTGAGTGATCATGGAATCACCAAGGTTGGAAAAAGATCTCCAGGGTTGGAAAAGACCTCCAAGATGATCAAGTCCAACATTCCAATGCCCAGTTTTCAGGGATCCCTTTAGGCTGAGATAATTGAAAATAAAAAGCTTGGAGGGCCGTGATCCCAGACAAACACAAAGTGTTCTCTGCTTCTTTAAATGAGACTTTTCCCAAACTGTCCCTTCTAAGCCTTTCCCTCTTTCCGTCCCAAGCATTTCTTCTGCTCTAACATTCCTCAGCTCCGTTTTCAGGACTTCAGATTTTGGGTCAGATCCAGATTGGTGCCTGTGGAAGTGTCTACTTCCAAGGAAGCCTCAGGATGCCTGATAACAAGTATGGAAAAGCAGCCTGGATAAATATCATCCACATCAAAGGTGTTTAAGTGCTAAAATCCAATAAGGAATAATTCAAATTAATGATATTCAGGAGAACTTCCTAATTCCAGGCCTCATTCCACAGTGGGAGAGTAAAATATCAACATGACAACATCAAGAGAGAGTTTTCCATCGGGGGAAAGTGTCTAGAAGTTTATATTCCATTTTTCCATGAATTTCTTTTGAAGGAACAGACTGGATCAACATGGAGCTGGAACATGGAAAAGTTCTGCTCTTTTCTGTTGGGCAGAGGAAGGTTCTGCACTAAAACATCCCAACAAAAAACCAATGATAATTTAGGTTAAAAAAGAGTGGACAATCCCACAGTAATTGTTCATTTTTGTGCCAGCCAAACTGGGTTGGCACCCATCCCAAAAAAGCCAGTGCGTATTTTGACTTTGATTCTCATTTTCTCCTTCCTTTAAAAAACTTTGATTCTCATTTTCTCCTTCCTTTAACAAACTGCCCCCGCGAAGTCAGCCAGGATTTAAACAAATACATCTATAGCATGATAACACTGCCCTGAAACAAAATAATCAGGAATGAGGCCTGAAATAACTGTCTGAAGAACTGGGAAACGTAAATCAGCCCGGGAGTTGGAATAACAGGGAGGTGATGATGGAGCCTGGCTGAGGTGGCCTTGCTCGAGAACCAAGAGCTTGTTTTGATAGGAAGAGCATCGGATGGATCAGTGCAAGGTCTGGGTGTTCCACGGGGCTCCTGGGCCAATCCATCTCCGAGGAATCTGTCAGAAAGGGCAAATGGGCTCTGTAATTCTTCCCACAAGTCGCATTATTTTGTGGGAGCAGAGCAGCTTTGAACTGACAAAGACAGCTCTCACCTCGCCAAGCCAGGCCTCTTATCTAATCTTTTTTATGGTTTTTTTACATAAACCTCACTAATTTTCTGTTAAACTTCTTTTTCTTTGCTTTGGAGCTACAGGAATGCTGTTAATTCCGAGGCTTGCACCTCTCCTGCAGACCCCTGTGGACCTTTTTCTTGATGGAAATAAATATTGTTCCTTTTTATTACTTGATGGCAAAGAGCTCAATTCAACGAAGGGAGTTTTTCAGTGCGTTTGAGTTCGCAATTTCCTTCTTTATAAAACTATTTCAGACTTTTCCATGAATATTCCCCAGAGCCTCAGGGACACAGGGTGTGCCTTATCAATCATGGAATGGTTCAGGTTGGAAGGGACCTTAAAGATCATCTTATTCCATGGGCAGGGACAATTCCACCATCCCAGGGTGCTCCAGCCTGGCCTTGGACACTGCCAGGGATCCAGGGGCAGCCACAGCTGCTCTGGGCCCCCTGTGCCAGGGCCTGCCCACCCTCCCAGGGAACAAGTCCTTCCTAAAATCTAATCCAAATCAATCCACCATTTATTTACTTCACACCCCATTTATTGCAGGGTTTCCAGTCCCATCCCTGTGACCCTCGGAGGGAGGACACCCCAAATAAAGGAGCGCAGATTTCAGTCCATCCCCCTGCCCCCAGCTGGACACCTCTGCCACCCCCTCAGGGTGCCACCCCCAGCGCTGGGCACTGCCAGGGGACTTTTCCTCTCCCCGGATCTCTGACTGAGCCCAGGGAAGGCCGTTCTGATCCCAGATCCCAGCCCTGCTGAGTCACAGGCTGTTCCTCGGGCTCCCAGCAGGAGCTGTCCCCAAGGCAGGACGTTCCTGGGAACACGAGTGAGTCACCGGTGCCATTTTTTTATCCCCTGCATCGATGGATGGGAACAGCAAAAGGTCTCCTGCAAGCACCACCTCGTTTTGTGCTATTCCTTCAGCTGTTGCTGAGCTGAACAGGCACTGGGATAATTGGAGAAGGAGTTTAAGAAGAAGAAATTAATTATTTCCCGCTTTACCCCTGTGAAAGCTCACTTTTCGCCTCGTGTGCATCCATCAAGATCAAATGAAGCTCCGAAACTTCATTTTTTTCTGTGGAAAACATGTGAGTAACACTATTGACATTGGCTCAGAGGAGCAGATCACCAGGAACAGGGAGAGCTGCTGCTTTTTCTCTCGTCAGAAAGGTGGGGAAGTCAGGAGAGATAAGAAAAGGCACATTTGGCAATGCGTGAGGTGGTCACGGATCAATATTTTTCATGCAAAATGTTTTCCTTAGCCGAAAAACGCTTTGGTTTTGCAGATACAATTTAGCACACGAAAACAGACTTTTGGGACGTTCTTGTTTTGCGTTTCAAGTGTTAATGAACTTGAAATGATTTGTTTTTAAAAAGCAAACCGTCTTTTGCAGGTGTCCCCCTGCCTGGAAGCTCGATGTGTTTCCCTAGAATCGTTCCAAGGGTTTGGTTTTCAACACAAAAAAATACAAACACTTTAAAATATTCAGGATTTTTGGCTCTCTGATGAGGTCCATTTTTTCAAAGTGCGCAGAAGTTCTGTGAGATAAAAACCTGGAAAATGAGCACAGAAAATGATGAAATGATGGGGCCAGCGACAGCCAGGAGCAGCTGTGGATGAGGGTCCTGCTGATGCCCAGATCTGGGTAGTTTTGTCTAATTTCTTGGCCTAGAAAATCATCACCCTTAAACCAAGACCTAAACTTTGCATCGTTGTAAAAGACCTGAAAATGCATCTTGGACTGGAAAGGTTTAGTCAGCTTCAGCACCAGAGCTCATTTGTAATGATGGAAAATTGCTAATCTTCCCAAGTTTGTCACCAAACCAGCGCTCAAGTCTGAATGGAAAAAGTTTCGCAGCCGTTTCTGTGAAATGTCATGGAATTCAGAAAAGGAGAAAAATAAGGAGAGTGTTGTTTCTGTTTGGCTTTTAATTCTTGCAGGGGCTGCTCTAGCTGGACTTTGTGTCCTGTAATCAGCAGCCTGGACTCCACTGGCCTCTCCCAGGAAAATCCTTCAGGTACCAGGAAAACCTTGATGGGGAAAGAGCTTTGAGAGGACCTTGGAGTCAAGATCCAAAGCTCCAGAAGCCACCATTTCCTAGACGTTAAATTAGGAATTAAAAGTGCTAATTACTGTTTGCCAACACATCTTAACGAACACGGTCAGTGCACTTCAAAATAATCTGATTAACAGGAGATTTTTGCCTCTTTATCTCAAAAAATTACCTTGCAACCCGTTGTTTCGGTAGCTAGCAGTACTTCGGGGCAAAATATAAGTGTGAAACGTTTCCATTTAACCAATTTTTAGGAAAAAAAATCTTCTTATTGCCCACATGACAACCTTGGAAATTAACAGGTGAGGTCAGGAGGGAGAGGAGCAAAGCAAGGACCCCCCAGCCCAGGCAGAGTAAATAGCAGTGCCAGAGGCAATTCACTGATAACCTTATCTAAAGAGCAGATCGAAATGTGTCAGGGGATGGAGAGCCCGCCCCGTTCCACCTGGCTCCCTGGAAAAGCTCCCTGGAAAAGCTCTCTGAAGAACCTGCCTGGCTGAGCCATGGAAAAAATGGAAGTTACAGAGCCCTCGGCCCCCGCAGCAGGAGCAGAGCCTTGGAGGTGGCAAAAGCCTCGCTGAGCACGTGGTTGGTGGCACAATGAGATGGGTTATAAATCCCACACCTTCTGCTCCACAACCTTTCCAGCTGGGTGTAAAGCACCTCACACAGGGGGTCTGTAAAGTAACAAACCGTGTAAAATATTCAGTATTGAAGATATATATAATCACAGAATATCCTGAGGGAAGGGAGCCACAAGGATCATCAAGCTCAAATCCTGGACACCCCAAATGTCAAATCACGTGCCTCAGAGATTTGTCCAAGTGGTTCTTGAGCCCTGGCAGGCTCGGAGCAGTGCCCATTCCCTGGGGTGTAAAATATTCAGTATTGAAGATATATATAATCACAGAATATCCTGAGGGAAGGGAGCCACAAGGATCATCAAGCTCAAATCCTGGACACCCCAAATGTCAAATCACGTGCCTCAGAGATTTGTCCAAGTGGTTCTTGAGCCCTGGCAGGCTCGGAGCAGTGCCCATTCCCTGGGGAGCCTCTGGGGGAAGAACCTTTTCCCAAAACCAGGCACTGCTCCACCCCTGGGCACCATCCCCAGAGGGTGGAAAGGGTCAGGGCAGAAAAGGAGTTGAAAAAGCTCTGAAACTTCGGGCTCCTTGGGAGTTACATGGAATAGAAGGGAATTAGCCTTCCCTTTTCCTCCTTAATCACCTTCCACAATACAAAAATTTAACATTTTCCTGTTGAAGTTCTTGCAATTTTGCTTGGATGTTTCCCTGTAATTTCACCTTTTGCAGGCACTTCTCCACGATGCCTGACAGCTTCTTGGAAACGCCGTTTCTCAGTGTTGGGTACCTCCTGTATCCTTCACAAAAAACCCCTCACACGTTCCCGAGTTCATAGACAGAACAGCTGTGCATCTTTATTGCACATATGCCGCACTCTGGTTTGGCTCGTGTGCCAGCAGACAGGAAAGTTTTATTTTTAGGCAGATGTGAAAGCCCTAATTTGTTGCAGAGGGGGATAGAGAGCCTAAGAATAGCTCCCAACGCAGCCACTGCCAAATTAATTAACGCAGACCAAAACAGGTTACAGCTCCCGAGCCAAAGCTACTATTTTCCACTTCCCCAGCTTTCCCCCTCTCCAAAACAGTGGAGTAGGGCTGGAGCTGGAAGAAATGTCCTTGTTCCCTACGATATCTACTCATTCCTGGAGGACTTTTTTGAGGGATTGTGCAGGGAGGTTTGTCCTGACCTTACAAAACTCTGGTGGAGACACCAACCTGGTGGTCAGACTTCTGCCATGGCTGACCAACAACTCCCTTGGGGATGGACACATCCTGGCTTTCCCAGCTGGGAAGGGGCGTGGAGGAGGAAACCTCAGAGCTCTGGAGAAGGTTTGGAGGCCCAGCAACGCTTCTGCTGCTCCAGGTGCTCCCAGCTCGTGGGTCTGAGGGAGCTGGGAATAGCCGAGCCTCCCGCTCTGCTCTCGGGTGACCACACGTGTTTGCTCTCAGCCCTTTCCAAGTAGGAGCAGGAGCCTATTTTAAGCTCTCCCTTCTCCTCACGCATGCACTGTTGCCATAGCTGCAAACCCGATGCACATGGGAGGAGAGGCTCCGGCTCCCTTGACTCAGCACAGAGGCACGGTGCTGCATCTCCCGGCTCCTCGCTCAGGGAAGCGGGAGCTGGTGGGGCTGAGCTGCTGCTGCAGCGCCCTGACTCTCAGCTGAGTGAATCCCTGTGAACTTCCAGCAGCTGACACTCCAGCCCCTTTGTTTTCCATTCCTCCACCTTCCACAGGTGTCCATCGTAAAACGGGATTATGGAGCTTCTCCTCCCGCACCTCCCCTGGCAGGACTGAGTCGGACAGAGGCGGCAGAAGGTTGTGTTTGCTCTCCTGCTGTCCGCTCTTCCCTGAGCTCAGGGTTCAGGACGTGGCAGGTACATGGGATATCTCCACCCTTACCTCACCTCAGGCTTCCAGGGTCGCACACAGCAGTTTGGGGGATATAGAAAGGTAAATGCAGTGCCCTGGCAGTGAGTTTTGATTGCAGCCTGGCAGTAGGATCCACACCAACCCTCGCACTGATTTTGCCCGCGTTTGCAAACTTCCAGCCAGCTCCAATTCCAGGATAACTGCTGATTTTTTGAAGCTGTTTTTTGCCAGGGTATTTCCAGAAGAAACCATCAATACACTTGAAAGGAGCCCACAGGCTTTGGCTAATGGTTTGAAAGGACACTTGATTTAAATGTTTAAATTTTCCCGCCCATTTCTAATCTTAAACAGAAGAAAACCAACCCAAGAGAACTTTTATTACAGGCAGTTGGGTCTTCAGGGAATATGAACTTCCAGAAATGCTTTGCCTTCAAAATTGATTGAAGCTTTGGAGTAAGGAAGATGCAAATGCAGGGGTAGGATGACGGGGGAAAGGCTTTAAGTTGAAAAAAGGTGAATTTAGAGTGGATATTGGGGAGAAGTTCTTCCCTGTGAGGGTGGCGAGGCGCTGGCACAGGTTGCCCAGAGAAGCTGTGGCTGCCCCATCCCTGGAAGCAGAGAGAGAATTAAAAATAACAAAGGCTAACGTGGGATTTGACTTCTGGAAATGATGCTGACGCCAAGAAAATGAAAGAATAGAAGGGGGTTGAGCAAAAAATAAAACCCTGGAAGAGGGAGAAACAAATTTTCCTACACTTCGTTAATTTTTTTTTTTTTTTGCTCTAACTTGCATGTCTTACACTCTTTATTTAATGACCTAAGAATAGAGGAGTTAATAACCCACAAACCTGGGCCTGACTCACAATCCCTGGCTGCAGCAGAGGGATGGAGACAGGCAGGTTTTCTTCAGGAGCCAAACAAGATCAGAAAATAACCCCAGGAGCTCCCTGGACTTTATTTCCATCAATGGGCTGCTCTAGGTAACATTTTATTCACTGCTCGCAAGGACCTTGGCTCAGCCTCTTTGTTAACTCCTGTAATGTTCTAAGTGTTGCTACAGAAGCAATAAAGATCAATTCCGGAGATAAAAACAAGCCATTTACTCCCAGTTTACTGTGCAGGGTGCCACAGGAATTAGCCGTGGATTCAGGCTGTGTTGCAGAGATTTACACTGGATTTTGGAGGGGTTTTTTGTACATTTTTGCTTTTTCTTTGTGGCAGTGAGGCACAGTCTAAAGGAGGTACAGGGCAAAGTCTAAAGGAGGTACAGCATCCATGTACAGAGAGCTCATGGTGGCTGTGACTTAATCTGAACCTAAATTCAGACTCCTCTCTCTCATCAGCTACTCTCGGAAAAGATAAATTTAATTGAGTTTATTAATTTATAGACAGGCTCGTGTTTCCTTTAGGTTTGTGAGTGAGCAGCGTGTGGGGCTTTGCTGTTTATCGATAACTTTTGTTTGTGCCGAGGCTTGACCAGCACTAAAACCCAGCCCTGCAGCTCAGTTTAGAGCTGTCAAGTGTCAGGATATAAATATTCCCTCCCAGCTATTGCTGTTCATAAAGTGATGCAGCCCTTCAAAAAGTCAAACTACACCATCCCCTCCCGCGGCTTCCTGCAGCCGCTAATTCCAAAGGCTGCTTAAACACGTCGGATATTTTCCCTTTGACATGCTTTAAATGTAGTTGTCATTAATCCTGACCCCTTGACTGTTCCCTGAGGGACAATGAAGTGATCAGACAGCTGTGCCCCTCATAACTTTTAATACTTTAATGAAATCCCCTTTGGACCTTTTTCCCCTCCTCTATTCTTTCTTTAGTTCAGCCACCAAGAAAACGCGACCACAATTTTAACATCTAAACACTGGAAACTATGAACATATAACAATGCAGAAATAATTTCTTATTTTTCAATTTACTTAATTATTTTTAAATTTCATTTCTGGAATGAATGAATGAGAGTTTCTATTTTCTTCTGAAAATCCTTTTTTTGAAGTCCCAGTGGTTTGGCCTTGCGTTGGATAACCATAAACAGAATCGTACAGCTTTGGACAGATGCTCTTAAGAGAGAGTTCAAGTTCTGCTCTTCCCTAGTTTAACAAGACAATAGTCTTTATAAAGCTTTTCCCCACAGAAATAGTTGATCTGTTCTGAGAATGATCAATCTCATTTAAAGGTAACAGCCTTGGCTCCCAGATAAAACAACCCCTATCATTTTACTCTCCCCATTCCCACGGTTTGCATCCCGGTTTTGGTGTTTGGGATTCTCTGGCACGTATAGGAATTGCCGAAAATGTCACAGAATTGGCAAATTGTAAATATCACTGACATTAAAAAACAAAACAAAACAAAACAAAAAAACAAACCAAGAAATTGTTTTCCACTGCCTCAAACTTTCCATGAAAACCCCGTCAAAAGTGAGCATCACTTTTGATGCTCTAACTTTTCTTGGAGGGATTTAATAAATCCACCAGGAATAAAAACGTTGCTAAATGACTTCACAGGATTTATTTGCATGGTGGGGGCACACTGGTAGAACTCTGTTTAGATTTTGCACCTCGTTCCCCCTTCTTCTCTGGGGACAATGAGAACACTCCTAATTTCAATTAAATAGATTTGTGCTTTATTTGTAAGGTAAATCTCAGCTCAGCAAAAGATCGTTTTGGCTGTTTCTGGTAAAAAAGTAGCCCAAAAATGTGAGTTTTAGCCAGTCTGGGCTTTTGGTGCAGCTGGCAAATGGTTTCCTTGGAAAACCTTACAGGAACCAGTCCCAGTTTATACTTTGGGGTGTGCCTGTGGCTTCCCAGCTTGAGGAGGAGAGGCGGCAGCTCGGTTCGACACGTTTTTAATCTCCCCAGAGCTCAGAAATCAGGGGGAAGCTCTGCCACGTGCTCTGCCCTGTGCCAGCTTCAGCAAAACCCCTGCAAAACCTTCTTGAGCCTTATTTGGGGCACATCTTCCACCCAGAGGAAAACTGAAATTATTTCCAGTGTCCAGAAGGAGCAGGAGAAGCTCTGAACACGTGGCCTACAAGACTCTTATGTGGTTTGGACTTTTCCCATCCTGTGAAGCTGCTCCATGAGGGGGAAATTATTTTGTGGCCTTTCCTGATCCACACAGGACCCCAAATATTCTCACCAGGGAGTGAAGTGACCATGACATTCCTGATGTCTCTGGAACTCTTATAAAAGGAATTTCATGGGAATGAACCCCCCCCAGTCGGAAGCAGCACCCAGGATTTTCTAACACGGGGAAGATTTTACATCTGGGATCTGGGACACCTCCGAAAGACCTTGGAAAAGACCTCCAAGGCCTCTAAGTCCAACCTTTGACTGAATATCACCACACCCACTAAACCACATCACAAAATCCCACATCTGCTCATTTTTTGAAGGTTTCCAGGGATGGTGACTCCAAGTGCAATTCCCCAGCCCTTCAGGACAGGCAGGACACCATCCCATTTTTAAACCTAGACCTAACCCCAAGCCCAGCAAAGTCATCCCTCCTCCACAGCAGAAAGCCAGCCGTGGTTTTCACTTGTTCAACACGTATTTAATTAAAGTGAAGGTGCCTGTGGGGATAATTCCAGTGGAGACTCAAGACAGTTAATAACAGTTACCATAAGCTAAATTCCATTTATCTTTGGAGGATGAGGAAATATGCCTTAAATCAGGAAGCTGCGGAGCAGCTGAAGGAGGACCTCTAGGGCTCGGTAGGATGGAGCAGATTCAGACCAACATGGGGAGAGGAAAAGGGCATCCCAGATAAAAGTGGCTTATAAAATAACTTGGAATGTCAGCACATGATTATGTTGTTTTCCCCTCAATCATTAGGCAGACTGCTGGGTTGCAAAACACTCTGAAGCCTGAGAAACTGCTAATGGGCAACAGCTTTTGGAATGTCATAAATGCTCCGTTTACTGGGCTGGAAAGGCAACGCTTTGTACAGTCAGGAGGCAGATGGGGAAATATTTGGACACTTGCAGCTCGTAATAAAAGGAGAGAAAGTGGATTAGTGGGGTTTGTAAGTCGTTAAAAAGGAAGAGCTGCAAAAGGAGGGTTTGGGGGGAATCTGCCCCCACCACTGACAGTGCCCTGGACTCAAAGTGATTCACACCTGGACCAAAATGACACCATGAACTCCCTGCGCCCCACCAACTCCCAGGACCGTTTGCAGATGGGAGGATCTGACAGATGATGAACCTGGAAGGCATTGAGTGCTCGAGGTAACGCTTTTGCTTTATGGTTTGAAGGTGTGAGAGGAGCCCCTCATCTTTCAAGACAGCAAAATCTTCTAAAGATGCAGCTGAGCACACAGTGCTGACACAGACCCGGATAGCTCCAGCCCTACGTGGCTTTTGGCTGCAGCAAGGAGTAGGATGAGCTCGTATCTGCCCTCAATAAATCTCCTTGACTTGCCCCCAGACTCATCCCAACGGAATGAAAACACCTTTTGCTTTAATAACATGGGGCGATTCCAGAGGTAAATTAGGAAGAGATACATTATGAAGAATAAAAATTCCTCTCCGAGGTGTTGGAAGGCACTGAAAGGCTTTCCAATCCCTCCCTGGCAGGCTCAGCACCAGCTTTCTGCTCTTTGTTCTCAGAGAACTCTTCACACTCCTGCTGCAGTAACGAGGCTTTTACTGCCCACGCCAGATCAAAGTTGCCCGGATAGATAAACACATTTGTTTAATGATTACACCTCCCCGTGCCAAATGAAAACACATAAAAGTGCAAGATTCAACAGCTTTGTATATATTTGTTTCTGCTTGAGCTGCACAATGGAAATTGTTTGTACTCCTGGCCAGAACAGTGAGGGCTCTGCAGCTCCGGAGTTGGGACGGAGCCGAGGCCAAATCACTCTCCAGAGATTGCTGGGAGAGAAACGCCAGCAATTCGTTTTCACACTTACAAGATGTGTCATGTACAGCACACAGCGATCCTAAACAATTTAACTAACCCTCTGATGGCTCTTCAGAAGGAATTTCTTCAGGGAAAGGGTGGTCAGGCTTTGGAAGGTGGTGGAGGTGTCCGAGGAAGGCCTGGACGTGGCACTCGGTGCTCTGGGCTGGTGACAAGGTGGGGATTGGTCACAGCTTGAATTCAATGATCCCATAGGTCTTTTCCAACCTAAATGATTTTGGGAATTATTTCATCAACACTGGAAATTCTAAGGAGCCACCAGAACTGGGCCTTGCATGCGGGAGCAGATTTTGGGGTGGTTTGTGTGGAGCAGTTCTAGAGAGGAGGAGCGAGCACCACTTGAGGCTGAGGGAAGGATTATCCTAAACTTCCGGGAATGTTGGGTCAGGGCTCAGATTCAGCTTGATTACAACCTCTTAACTAGTCCTGGCCATGACCTCTGCCACGTTATTGGCTCCCAGCAGCACTGAGTAAAGACCCAGGTTACAGACCTGTCACCGAGCAGATCTGAAATCTTCAGGAGTTAATTGGAATTGTTAGTGCTCATTTTCCCAATAAGATCAGCAGTTCAATAAGCAATGCAGACTGACAATTTTTTCTGCTGGATCTGTGAAACCATAATTTTCTGATGTTTGATTTCTTTATTCTCACTCTCTGACAGTTTACATATTTATTTGCTTAGTCATTTGCCTTCACGACTGCAGGCATTAATCTTCCCTCATTTTATTTTTATACACTTATTTATACAAACTCCACTTGCTGCAGCCCACTTAGCGCAGCACTTCATTAATATAATGCCTGTTTTTCCCTCTGTGAACCTCATCAAAATCCTGATAGGACAAACACTTGTCAGGTGCTGAACACTCAATCTTCCTAAATGCCTTTGCCGGAGTGGCAAGAGAACATTTCTGCCACCTGGGAATTACAGCACAAACCCCTCCCTGTTTTCCCTCTCCCTGTGGAAAATTGAGTCACTTTTTGCATGCTGGAAGCGCACAGTTGCAAGCTAAATATTGTGGTGGGGTTTTATTTTACCAACAGAGAGCTTAACTCCATACCTGAGTGAGCCCTGCAAAGCGCCCCGTGAGGAACTGTTGATGTGTTTAAGTCTAAAATAGTTTATAGGTGGCGGTTTTTTCTGACAATGCTGACTAAAGTTACCACTGGATATCCTGGAAATTCCCAAATAGCACCAACA
This sequence comes from Struthidea cinerea, assembly GCA_013397865.1. Classification (NCBI taxonomy): domain Eukaryota; kingdom Metazoa; phylum Chordata; class Aves; order Passeriformes; family Corcoracidae; genus Struthidea; species Struthidea cinerea. The sequence continues at coordinate 32,715 of VZTI01003721.1, forward strand.
ACAGGGTTAATAATAACCTGGAGCACTGAGCCTCACCTGGTGTGGTGCTGGGAGGGAACCCTGCTCAGCTGGTTGGGATTTTCCATTTTATTGCCCGTTTTTATAATCTCTAATAATTTTTTTTTTATTTTCCCAAGTGTTTGGGACTGATTTTAGAACCATTTAGCCCATGAAAAGCCCATTTGAGATGTGCTTTTTCAGCTTCACCAGCCGACGTCCTTCTCTGAGACCAAAACCCTCCACAATTCCTTGACTGAAGGAGAAATATTTCAAATAACTCCACGCATTTTGCCGGTGCCTTCAGCTCCAGGGGGTTGCCAACCTGCCTGGAATGTTGTGTCCATTTATAGAGCATTCCAGGATGCTCCCACCTAGAACAGCACAAACCTGAATATTTTTTCAGCATGGATCTGATTGTGAAATGAGGCAATTTTTGCTATTTTTACACCAGTTACCTTTGTCTCCCACCACACATTTGTGGTAGAGAAAGAATGAACATTTTGTTCCTTACTTTCAGTTTCCAGGCAAGGCTGATTAATTCTTACATATTTTTTGATAGGGCACGATCACCATAGTAGCATCAAAATAAGATCAGAGATTAAAGCCCCGATTTTCAAGTTTAATAACAGAAAACCCGATGAGATTTTGATACTTTTGGAGGATCCTCAAATGACAGTAAAGCAATATATGCAATTAAGCTCTAGATTATTCCTACCAAGGTTTATTTTGAGTTAAAAACATGTGAAATGATGTAGAATCATTTTTGCATTTATTTTTTGGAAGGCATTATAAAATCCAAGCTAAAGAATAGAACCAGCTTAAGATGAGACCAGCACTGAACACTTTCACAACCCCAAAAAGGGATTAAAATTCTTCAAGAAACCCAGACTCCTCCAACTGCTTCATTTTAGCCAGAATTTCCCATTTCAGTGAGATTTTTGTGATCAGTTGGAATTATCATCTTCCTAACGCATCATTACCATTCCAACTGCTGGGATGGATCCAGATGCATCCCAGTTTTAGTTTTATTTTGGCTAATTAGCCAGGGAGCTCTCCCTAATATTATTTCGGTATCTGGAGGCAGAGCAGCCACGTCTGCCCTGAAGGACAGAGAGGTTTCTTCAACAGCTGCATGAAGACAAAGCTTAAAGAGCTCATTCCTTAAAATGTTTATTCCTTAAAATGCTCATTCCTTAAAATGCTAATTTTAAAATAAGGAACCATCCTTATTATGCTCATTCCTAATATTGCTCACTCTTTAAAGTGCTCGTTCCTTAAAATGCTCATTCCTCCTCTGCTGCTGAAGTTCCCCAGGCCCTGCAGCTGAGAATCAGGGAAATCTGGAGAGCAGGTGGACCCAAACACTGAATTTTCACCGACGCAGCCTGCCCATCCTTCCCCTGAGCTCCCAGCCCAACCCAAGGTGTTGTTGTGTGGCTTCCAGTAACAGCAGGGTGGAAATGAGGACCTGCCAAACCCTTTCCCCATGGGATATTTATTTTCCAGCCCTGTTTTTCCACCCTTGCTGTTGGGTGTAGCGCCCCAGCTGTCCCTGCTTGCTGGCAGGGTATTTTTATTCACTTATCTCCAGCCTAGCAGTTATTTTTCCAGCAGGGTTGAGTTTCCAGCTCCCTCCCCCTGACCCCCTGGGAAGCAGAGAGGGTCCTCTTTTCACCTGTGGTCCTTCCAGAGCTTTGTCAGGGATGCTCTGAGGTCTGTGGTTTGGAGAACTCCTTCAGTTCCTCACTCTCTAAACACGGGATGATCTCTGCTGGTGTGAGACCTCATCTCAGACATTCCAGATTAAAGTAAGAGTGTCAAAATCACCAATTTATGTGGTTTTACCTCACAATTTTCCTGGGAGCTGGAAAGCAGCCACGCTTTCCCGGTTACAGCACCAGTTTTACGTGATTTTATTAACCAGAAGCTGGTTTTCAGCTCACTGCTGCCATCACTAATTTGGATTAATGACACAATCCCTAACCTACTATTCCACCAACCCAGCACAGCTTGGAAGGAGCCAAAAAGACTCAGATTCCCATTCCTACCACAAAACTGATTTTACAACGTTGACCATTCATTTTCATTGCTTCTAAATCCCAGCCAGCCTCTGCCTGTGCTGCAGCACTAAGTGGATGAACACAAGGAACATCAGTGTGCAGAGCAGAAGCCCATAAATTACGGACTTGGATAATTGATCTGCAAGGAGAATAAAATTGAGAAAGAAAAAAAAAGTCCTGGCTGGAAAAAAAAAAAAAATAAAAAAGAAATTATTTCTCAAGCAGAGAGGTTTCTGACCAGCTGAATTTCTGGGACAGCCAAGAGGATCAGCAGAGGGAACAAGGAGCCAAAAGCAGACGGGGATTCAAATTCCCAATGGCCAAGGGGCTCTGGTGGTCACACACACTCCCAAAAAACAGCTGCTTTCAGAGAGAGCCACAGAGAACTCAACCAAACGCTTCTGAACCAGCAACCCTCCCTCAAAGCTGGCATTTCTGAGGCAGTTCGGTGGTGCTGAGGACACGAATGCTGAGCTGAAATGGGAATTTTCCTTGGAACAAAACAGGATTGGGATCCGGTGCAGTCACGTCTTCCCACATGGATCCAAGTCCTCCAAGAGCTGCGCAGGGTTACAGAGGTTTTGGCCCTGCTCATCTTTGTTATTATATTTTTAAGGTGAAATAAAGGATTTTTTAAAGGTGAAATAAAGGATTTTTTAAGGTGAAATAAAGGATTTTTTAAGGTGAAATAAAGGAATTGTTAAGGTAAAATAAAGAATTTTTTAAGGTGAAATAAAGGGGATTTTTAAGGTGAAATAAAGGATTTTT
>VZTI01003721.1:35897-151267 GCA_013397865.1 Struthidea cinerea
TTTTTAAGGTGAAATAAAGGACTTTTTTAAGGTGAAATAAAGGGGGGTTTAAGGTGAAATAAAGGATTTTCTAAAGATGAAATGAAGGATTTTTTTAAGGTGAAAGAAAGGATTTTTTAAGGTGAAATAAAGGACTTTTTTTAAGGTGAAATAAAGGACTTTTTTTAAGGTGAAATAAAGGACTTTTTTAAGGTGAAATAAAGGTTTTAAGGCAGATTATTCCACATTCAGATGGGATTGGTGCTCCTGAACAACACCCAGCTCAAAGCAACAAGAGGACAGAATTTCTTTGCTGAAAGATCCTTTCGTTCCTTATTATGTCGGGTTTTAAAAATAAATGCTCATTCTACAGGATCTCTATGGCCTCAGAATATTCTGAAGAAAAAATGAGGGACTTTAATACAATATATTTAATAAAATATATTTAATAAAATATTTAATAAAAAAATCAAAGCATTTCTGCTGAGCATCCACTCAAACTCCTGGTACCAAAGGCATCCAAGCTCAATCCATGATGCTCGAGTAGATTTAAGCTGGACAAGAGCCCTTCCTAATCCTGAGAGAAGGGAATGGCCAAAAACCAGGATGGAATTTTTGAGGAAAAGCAGCAACAGCCCCTGATGGAGTGAACTGATGCATTCCCCAGCTGGAATCCCCAACCAATGGATTCACTGCACACAACCCCGAGCTGCTCTTTATTTATAAGAGAATGAAAAGGATCAGGTCTATTTTTAACTTCCTGGAAAGTTTAAAAATAAAGAGCAGCTTTCAATAATGTGTTAACCAGCAGGTTCTGACAATGAGCCTGTGGGTGTGAGGAAGGTGAAGTCCTGCTGCTCTGTCTGTGCCACAGGGAGGAGAATTTAGGACAAAACCTGAGGTAAAAGTGGTGAGAAATGGATAAATACGGGTAAATTTCTGTGCAGGAGGAGATTTAAGTGGCCTGGAGCTTAATCCCCCCTCAGCTCAAGAAGTTTTAGAAGGAAACAAATTCCCCAGAGCATTTTCCTTGTGACGGGAACGCATCCACACACGTTGGATTTAGGGCTGCGAGGTCTCCCCAGTCCAGCCCTGCACCCTTCAGAATCTGCGGTTTCACTTCAGGAATTTTTCCATCTTTTTTTCGCCCCTCCCAAAGCTCATTTTTCCGGCGCATTTGTGCCCTTGTGCCTTTCACTGTTCACAACTCGAGTCAGGGTTTGCATTAACGAATTCCACAGCAGATCCTGGGACGAGGATCAGCCTTTGGAAACCTGAAATGAGGAGCTCTGAGGGCTGTGACGGAGCCTTGGTCCCCTCTCCTCAGCCTCTGCCACCACTTTGTCCCTGCCACCCTCAGCAGGGGCCTCCAGGCGCAGAAGGAGGACGTGGGGACCTTGTCAGAAGTGGTGACACCAAAAACCATCAGCAGGGGACCACCAGGGCCACCCCTCGTGGCTGGATGAGCTTTTGAAGACCTCCATGGGTGGTGGCACACGGAAGTGGCGCTTGGGGACACTTTAGTGGACCACCAAATGTTGGGTTTGATGGTCTTCAAGGTCTTTCCCAACCTAAACGATTCCATGATTCATTTTAGACACACCAAGTGATCTCCTCCTTCCTCAGAGAGCACTGACCATTAAACAGAGGCCATTTTTTTCCAAATTATTTTGTATTTTTTAACATTTCAGCTCAGATAAAACCTCGGGTTAAGGGTGGTTCATAAAGCTAAAATTCAACCTTGCCTCCAAAACCAGATCCTGGTAATTTTTCTCCCTTTCCTTTTATTTCCCTCTCTACAATAGGAATCATTTTCCTTTAAGCCAAGAAAATAATAATAATAATAATAATAATAATAATAATAATAATGAAACAACTTATTTCACAGGAAGGACAGGAAGAGGCCCAGAGCCAGCACAGGGCCTGGCACAGAACCCACAGAGAAAAATGCTTCACTTACACTTGGATTGAAAGGTTTCTCTAAAAGAAATGAATCTGAAATTCTGTCCAGAAAAAGGAGAAGCCATTATTTTAAAATTCAATTGACATACAATGAAAGAGGTTTGTTTTTGAAGTGTTGTCTGTTTTATAAAATGCTGCCCACACACAAAACGTGACCCACCCGAGTTTAAAACATGCTGGTTTTCCTCATAGAATGGTCAGGGGTGGAAGGGACCTTAAAAATCATTGTTTTGATGCCTCGAGAGGCCACATAAAAGCAGAGACTAGACAGGAGGAAGGGAATAAAGGTGGGTATTTATTCAAAAGGCCTTCAAAGGTACCCCTGGGGAGCCAGAGGCCGCTGCCAGGATGGGCCCCGAGATGGACGGCAGGGCACGAGTTCTTCACACTTTTATAGGCTTGGTTCATTTACATATCAGGGTTAATTCTCCAATTAAAGCTTCAGTTTAATGATGTAATTTCCCCAAGCTTGCCCCCCCTTTAGAGGCTTTTGGTTTATACTTTTTGGGCCTAGGACGGTCTGGGTGTCCTTGGAGAGCAGGCCTGGAGAGGCTTTGTTGTGTCTGCCTAGCAGGAGAGAGCAGAAATTAACAGGCTACAGGAGACTTCAGAGTTACACACCAGGCAGCACAGGATTTGAAAAATATAAAAGTTAAAACCTAAGGCATCAGCTTCCCCAAATATTAATTCCCTATAATTTGATTAGCAGCAATCTGAACCCAAACCCAAGAGACACAACGGCACCAGCAGCGAGGGGAGGGAAAGCAGAACACGGGCAGGGAAGGAGGAGTTTTCCAACAGCAAGATCAGCTCCTAAGCCCAGCTTTACTCTTCCCTCAACCCCTCAGGAGCTGCAGCTGGAGGACGAATTCCCAGAGGATGCATCCCAAGCCCGTGGAGCTGACAGGCTCCATCCCCCCGTGTCACACCCCACAGCTCCTGGTCCCAACCCAGCTCTGCCTTCCCCCCACCCCAACAGCCTCACACTGGGGCCAAATTCACCCCGTGGCAAACCCCAGCCAAAATAAGGGACCAGTGCTAATGAAAGCAATTAGAAATTCAATTTTAAATCCCACCAGCAGCTGGTAGATCCCTGTTTTCTGCACTGAAGGATGGGGAATAATATCCTGTACAAATATAAAGTGAACTTAGCTGCTGAAAGCTCACAACAGTCTGGCTTTTATTGGCATTCCTCCCTCTCTGCCCTGGCTTCCTCTCCCCCTTTATATTTTAAGCAGCAGCTCCTTTATTTCTGTCCATATTGGTACCTTATGCTCGCTGCAAATACAGAAAACTCAACTTAGGGCTCCCCGATCTTCCCCCCCAATATTTTTAAGGAGAAAAGGTCAGGGTATTCCAGTGAACTGACGCACTCTGTCTAATTTATACAGCAAGAAGCTTAAAATTGTGCGTCATTTGACCATTTTCCATTTGTTCATGCTGAGATTAAGAGATGGGCTTATTGTCGAGCTTATAGCTGAAATTACAGCTAAGAGAAAAAAAGGGTTAGAGGGGATCAGTGGCTGCAGCTGGGCTGGGATTTACAGCTGCCCAGCCATGGCAGTGGAAATTAGAAAACCTGAAAAAAGCTGTTGGGAGGGACTGGGAGGAGCCGAGTGAGTAATTAACCATTCCAAAGGTGGATGTTTCCAAATAAAACAGGGGAGCCAGGGCTGGCTGGGAGCAATCAGAGCTCGTTTCATTGCCCAAAAGCATCTGTGACCAGGGAGGGCGTGCAGCTGGTGAAAAACCCAGCTCCAACCTCAGAAATCAGTGAGAATAAAGGATTTTCTTGACGACTCAGCATGTTTTGGACCAATCCCTCACTGCTCTGCACCTCTCACACGGCAGGAGTTCCAATCCCACCAAAATTCCCTTCCCTCAGGTGCCTCTCCAGCTTTTTTTTTCCCCAATAAATTGGATGTTTTCACCACACAAATCACAAATTTCACATTGAATATTCCCGAATTTTGCAGCAGGGCAGGCAAGTCCAGTTAAAAACTGGAGCTGGTCACTGTTCACCATTTATCCCAGGAGCTTTCTGTGGTGTTTTCTGCACTTGTGTGCCCACCACCAAGCCCTGCGCTGATAAATCCAACTGGATTTTGATGGAATCACAGAAATTCCTTCAGGAAATGCAGATCAGGATTTTAAAAGACCTCCCTGTGCTGATAAATCCAACTGGATTTTGATGGAATCACAGAAATTCCTACAGGAAATGCAGATCAGGATGTTAAACCTGGATCAGCAAATACCAGGTTTTATCAAAGTAGGAAATCCACGGGAGTTCTCGTGGGTCTGATTCCTTCCCATATTCAATTCTGCGTATCCCATGAACCCCAAATTGATCCGTATTTACACGATGGTGGTAGGAAAGAAAGGGAACAAGAGGGGGAACAGACTTGCTGAGGTTTTCTTGGAAGAGCTGCTGCTATCTTTAGGATTTTCCATTTCCATCTGGGATGTTTTCACGGGGCTGCAGACAGATGGCTTTCCTAGGAAGGTGAAAAGAAGAGCGTTGCCATCCCAGTGATGGATTTCCACGTGTGGCAAATCCCTCAGACCCCAAGATTCTGCTCAGACTAAATTTATGGATTTTTCACCACCAAACAGCCTCGCTCCCCGGTGGAAAAACAAGAAATCTCACGTTCTGACTGCAAACACTCAAAAAGGTGAAAACACACAAAGCTCTGGTGCCAGATGCTGCCTGGGACAGCCAGGGCAGTTATTTTGCTGTTTAGAGGAAGATTTATGATGAAATATCCATTAACAAACTTTACAACTCTGAAAAACACATGACATTTTCCAGAGCTGTATCATTCCTGACTGGAAGTACCGGAAAAATAGGAAAATGTGGCTGCAGGAGGGAGCAGAGCAGCAGCTCAAACACGAGGGAGCTAAACCAGGTCCCCTCAGCGGGAGGCTGCCAAAACAAGAGCCACGAGGCCAACTTGAACAAGCAAATAAATTAAATATTGTTTCAAAATCCGTCGGTGAAGCGTCTGTCTGTGGTTGCACCTCCTGCTCTCGGAGTTTTGTGGGATCATCCACAATTTTCTCCTTTTTCTTCACGAGCTCTCCCTCAGCTCTGGTTTTCGAGGCTGCAAACTGGGCCAGGAAGCCAGGCCTGGATCAAGGCAGGGATTAATATTTTAATGAGTTATTAAAACATCATTTGTTAATTGGCTCCACCCATGGCACCCTGACAGAGGTGAGACAGGAATGCCAGAATTTTAGGGAATACCTGGATTTGTACGAATGAAATTTGAGATTAAAATCGGAATCTTCAGGATGCGGTGCCCAAAGCTGGCTGTGAGATCTGAGTGTGACATCACAAAGGAACGGGATTGCATTCTGAATCCCGATCCAGAGGAACGGGATTTCATCCTCAATTCCAATCCAAAGCAATGGGTATGGGATTTCATTGTGAATCCCAACGCAAAGGAATGGGATTACATTCTGAATCCAAATCCAGAGGAATAGGATTTCGTTCTGAATCCCAGTCTAGAGGAACAGGATTTCATCCTCAATTCCAATCCGAAGTAATTGGTGGGATTTAATTGTGAATCCCAATGCAAAGGAACAGGATTTTGTTCTGAATTCCAATCCGTAGGTATGGGATTTCACTCTGAATCCCAATTCAAAGGAATGGGATTTTGTTCTGAATTCCAATCCGGAGGAATGGGATTTCATTCACAATTCCAATCCAGAGGAATGGGATTTCATTCTGAATCCCAATGCAAAGGAGCACACCCAGAGCAGTTATCTGATAACCTCCCAGCCTCCAAGATCTAGAGGGAATTTTATCCAGTTTTGAAGTGGCAAGCTGAGACAGACACAAATCATTATTGCATAACAAAATTAGAATAAAACAAAAAATTATCTAGGAAAGCATTTTTCTCCTGGAGCCCTCCAAGTGCTGCCAGAACCAGGAATTTGATCCAGGGGTCTGCAGCATCCTCAGTGTTGGACAGTCTATATTCCAGCCCAAAAATAGGATGGGCCCTCTCCTGAAAGCCACACTTGGAGCAATTTTATTTCCACTCCAAAAGCACAGGTAGGACAATAAGAAAAGGAGGCAACACAAAAGCAAGATAAAAAATTAAGAAAACGAGGTAACAAAACCCGAGGATGCAGCAGCTCATTCACCACCACCCCAGATAAACCTGGATCTGTTCAAAGCTGATTCTTCCAACCTGAAGAACCCGGCAGCATCCCTATCCTCGTGTTTATTCCCATCTCCAGGCTGGTTCCCAAACCTTCTGTCAGATAGGAAAAGTTCCAGGGAGCTTAAGAGGAAAATGCCTTTAGCCCTGGCTGCAGGAAGGCAGAGCAGATAAAGTTCAGCGTCTCCACTTGTGGAGGTCTCAGATGCGATTATGCCGTGAAACACGCCGGGCCTATTTTCCAGCTCCAGCAAATGTGTTCAATGTCATTGTCTTTCTAAGAAGAAAGGATCTACTCTATTTTCTTTTTTTTTATGGACGGAGGAAGATTAAAGGTAATCTCACTAAATCCTCAATCACCCCACAGGATACGGGTTTTTTTTTTGGACGTGGCTGTGTCATTCAGAACATCGCATTCCGTAACGGAGAGGGGCTGGGTTATCCCTCCCTGCTTCTTTTTGTCCCTTCAAACCCTGCTTTTGCCACCCAGTAAGCCCAGTTTAAGTCTGGCTTTAAACCCAGGGTGGCCACAGCCCTCCCATTTTACTTTAAAAGGCCAGATCTGAGGGGTTTCCTTCCTGCTTGGGCTGCTGGATAAAAAGCCAAGCTCAGCTTCGCCGAGTCGGGTTCATTTCCCTGCTCCCCCTATGCTCTCTCCCACCTCCCGTTATTAAAATAAAAAATAAATAAAAACCAAGCTCAGCCCCTCAACAAACAGGTGGGGAGAAAAAAATACTGAAGAGAAACTCTTTGGCTTCATGAAATGCAGTTTCTTCAGGAAGCCTGACAAAGATAAAACTTGCTGGAAGCGCCGGGATCGGGTGGCAGCACGGGGAATTCCATGGGGAATTCACTGGCTGTGTGCTCATCTGTCAAAAGGAGGTGGCAGCAGTGGGGTTTGTGCCAAACAAAGATTATTTCAGGCCTGGAGTTGCTGGGGACAAGTCACAAACCACAGCAGAGCCCTGCTGAGAGCTTGGATTAACCCAAGGGAAAGAGGCCAATTGCTCCCACGTCAGCCGTTCCCCATCCCAGGAACACCACAGGGACTCCCCTGGGATTTGGGACCCAGAAAACTGTGAGGGATCTTGAATTCCCATAAAAGCCCTTTAGCTGTTCCCTCCTGCCCTGCTCAGTTTGGGGTTTGGGTGGCTCCTGAAAGCAGCAGTGAAATGAGAGCTTGAGAACAGATTTTCACCTCCAGAGGGACATTCCCACCTGGCCAGAGGCTCCTGTGTGAGGGATTTGGGAAGATGACAAAGCTTCACCCCAGCACCGCCACCTGCACCCATCCCATTGCGGATTTAAAGGCTCAGGATGGGTTTAGGAGAACTCCAGGGCAGGCTCAGCCTCTGCCAGGATGAATCTGCTACAAAATTAATCCGGTCGGTCCAAAAGGCTCCACAAAACCAGAGCGTCCATAAAATGACACAACAAATACGGCAAAAAATGACAATATTAGGGAATAAACCACCCCAAGGCAGGGGGTCTGAACCCCTTGGAGCTGAAGTCGTGGCCTTTTCCACCAGTTTTTCTTTGAAGGGGAACCCCAGCATTGATTTCCAAGCTCTGCTGAAGACACTGCTGTAAAATTGACCAGGAGGGAGAAATTCTGGAGGAAAAGGGTTTCTTTTTCCCAGCATTTTCTCATTTAAAGGGATCAAATCCCAGCAATCTGTGACATCCATCAGGGCCCCACTGATCCCTGTAACTTTTGAATAAAGGAGCAAATCCAAGATGCACAAACTGTATTTAAAGCAGGGGTTTCAAAGCAGAAGGGCCAAATTCTGCCCTCCCGCCTCTACCATGGAAAGCCATCCCTGCGAGTTTAAAGCACAACCTGAATTTCAATTTCGCTTTCAATCTTCCCCCAAGTGTCCCGAAACTCCTCTTTTAACAGGTGGGGTGTTTACCTGAGTGATGATGGCACAATTACTGCTGGCTTCTAATTAGGAATTAATGACTCCAGTGATCCTGAAGCAGGGATAATGCGATGGGTTGGGAGCCGGACACCAAACCCAGGCACTCCCCTCAACAAAAAGCACCCAGCACTCCAAAACCACCTCGAATCGTTGCAGCCAGCATGCTACAAAGTCGATTTTGATGATTTAATTGGAAATGATGTTTAATAGGAGGCTGGTTTTGCAATTACCATTAAAGCCAAACGTCCCTTTTGCTTTCTGAGCCCTTTTGCTAATGGTGCTCCCTTGGATCGCTGGCTTTTTATCAGCTGGATTTTCATGAGGCTCAGAGGGCCCAATTTGATGTTCCCAGGTATTTCCAGCAGAACACGCTGTCCGCTGTTCAAAAGTAATATTATTAGAAATGGGGCTGAAAACATCGTGTCACCATTTTTCTTGTTGTCGTTCCAGAATTAGAGGCTTCAAATTCTCTGATTCTGATATTATTCAACGACTTTGGAAACTTTAAAAGGCATTTAATGGACAACTGGTTTCAGGTTCCAAGTTTTGGCTCCAAAGTTCAGCATCCTCTGCTCTGATCCATCCCTGGGTCACATCAAAACCCAGCTTGTGTCACCCCTGCCACCCCCAGCAGGGGCAGGGGGAGAGGAAATCTCGGCAGATTTTGGGGAATCCTAAAATACCCTGAGCTGGGCAGGATCATCAAAGCCCAATTCCTGTACAGGGCACTGTCCAAAATCCCACCAGCTGTTGTAAAAGGCAGCATCACCTCACTGAAATTAATAATAATTGATTCATGGTGCTAACCTCACTTCCCTTATCACTTTTGATAACAATTACTGCTCTGAGCATGAAGAAAATAATTCTTATATCTGTATTTTAGCCACAGCTTGGCAGTGGATAATGGCAACTGGGAAAAGTCACTTTATTTCCCATATTTCCCATCCCAATCCTGGCCCAGGGCGGGGGGCAAAGTGGGATTTCTCTCCTTGCTGCTTCGGAGCCTTTGCTTTTCTCAAACTGGGAATTGGTTTTCCCACGGAGCTGGGGTCCAGTTAAACCAGAGGAGCACAGGGAGGGCATTCCCAGCCATCAGGCAGGAGAGGGGAATGAGTGAAATCCCAAGGAGAGGCGCAAGGAGGAAAATCCCCTCCCATCTGCATTCTATCCTGCCCTGGCTGGTGTTCCGTGGCTGCAAAATTCCCTTAATTTATGATTCCCTGGTGCTCAGACCGACATCTCCCCGATAAAACTCCCTGAGGTCTCAGCCTCAGCAGCGTTTCTCCCTCTCCAGAATCAAAACCAAACGATTCCAGCATTCCCTGCTCCATCCCACAGCTTCCAGGGCACCTCCAGAGCTCCAGGCCTGAGGTTTTCACAGCCCACCTGAGCGGCTGCTTCGTGGCTTTCCCACTCCCCAAACTCTTCGCTCCCAGCTGGCAGTTCCTGCCTCATCCCAATATTTGCTCTCCCTGATTGTTTCAGCAGCCTGAGGGCACCGAGGGGCTTGGTTCAGGTGGGTGCAGCAGGGATTCGCTTTTGGCTCCTGCTGCAGGAAATCCAGAACTGAAGAGGGAAAAAAATAAACCCTTAATGGAGGGAATTTTATCCAGATTTGAAGTGGCAATGTGAGACAGACACTAATTATTATTGACTAATAAAATTATTGATTCAAATAAAATTAAAGTTTATCCAGGAGAGCATTTTTCTCCTGGAGGCCTCCATGTGCTGCCAGAACCAGGAATTTAATCCAGGGCTCTCCAGGTGCTGAATGCACCTGAATTTTGCTTCAATTTCTGCCCTGGTGACACATTCTGCCTTCTGCTGTCAGAGAGAAAATGTGGATTATTGGGGAAAGAAAAGGAAAGAAGGAAAAGGAAAGAAGGAAAAGGAAAGAAGGAAAAGGAAAGAAGGAAAAGGAAAGAAGGAAAAGGAAAGAAGGAAAAGGAAAGAAGGAAAAGGAAAGAAGGAAAAGGAAAGAAGGAAAAGGAACAAAATTGGTGCCTTGTGTCCATCATTCCCACATCTGTCCCCTGCCTTGGGTCAGCATCACAGCAGTGCTGCCCCGAGGATCCCAAAGCGGGGCTGAACAATCAGCCCCACTCATTGAATAAATCCGAATTCCCCTCTCCAGGCGCGGCCCCAGGACTCAGGCTGGGCACAGGTCCCTGTGCAGAGCCAGAATTTTTGGCCATTTCAGGATGAAGGTGGAAAAAGGTGCCAAAGGTTGGAATCCTGCTCAGCGCCGAAGTGAAATCTCAGCAAAAAGCTGCTTGAGAAGACACATGGCTGCCTTCCTATTTATCTTTCTGCTTTATTAAAAACCCCAACTAATAAAATAAAAGGCAGCTCTCAGAGCCTCAGAGCAGAGGAGAGGAAGCTGCATTCAGCCACTGCTGCCCAAACTGATGAGATCTTTGGAAGAGAATCCCAGATGTCAGCAAAAACTCATTTGCCCAGTCCAAGTGAGAAGGCACTTTTTTCCTTTTATTTTTTTGGAATAAAAACAAGCCAAGGATGGCAAGATTGTGCAGAAGAGACAGAAAACACAACAGAAAAAGGAGACAAAGATAAGACTGTGAGGATGGAGGGAAAAAAAGGTGGCAGCAGATAAGGAACTGAGAGTGAAAGAATTACAGCTTGGGAAAACAGAAGCTGGGATAAAGCTCCGTGGGCTGGAATCAAAAAATTCGGGAAAAACAAGGGTAAAATTTGGGAAGAACAAGGGAAAGGTGAACTCAGACCAATGCTCTGGGTTTGTTCCATGTCCCCTGCTGGCCACTCACACGGGCACTTCCTTAAGGAGAGCTCAGGCAGCAAATGCCAGCCGGGATCCAACTCACGAGGGCCGAATGGAAAAAGCTGCACCAGGGGTCACTTCTGACAGGAGAGGAGGAAAGAGTTTTCCATCCTCACCCAGCATTCCCAAATCCCCTTTTTATGAGGAAACTGGAACAGGAACAGGCAGGATTTCACAGGCAGCTCCCTGGACCACAGGCTGATATTTTTTTTTTGCTTAGACAAAACACTTTAAAAGCTCAAACAGGTGAACTCCTCTTCCCAACCTCTCGATTTCACTGCTTTTAAGCTACTGACAATGGACAAAGCAGGGGTCAGGCGCTGTAATTAAAGTTATTTAAAAAAATCAAGAGCTGGGGGGATGGAGACTTTCCTCATCTTCTTGTGTTAAAATTCAAATGAAAACGACAATTTCCCACCGAAGAGCCTCCCGTTCGCCACTGCCCTGCAATCCCTGGAAGGGAATCCAGCACACTCTGACAGAAATCTGCTTTATTCGCCTCAGTCCCAGCTTGCACTTTCACCCTGAGAGCCAGAGGGGCTGCAAGTGATGGAGTTTCCTGCCAATCAGCCCCAGGAAATGCAGGAATGCCAGCCACGACCTCCGCACCACCGGATTTCCAGCCCCCCTTTGTGACAAACAAGGGCCACTCCTGCTGCACCTTGCTCAGGAAAGGCAAATCACCCCACTAATGAGAGGAACTGGGCACACAGCTCCTGATTTACGTGACCTCCAAATAAATGATTCCAGCCCAGAGCTGGTAAGTTACAAGAAAAACCTCGATCAAAGGCACTCACGAGTTCAGGTAAAACCTGACAAAGGATTTCGGGCAAGCACAGAGAGAATCACGCAAAGGCCAGGCTGGAAGGGAATTCCAGACGTGATCCTGGCCCAGCTTTTATGGGAAAGGGAGTCCAGATGAGAACAAAAAATAATCAGCTTCCAGAAAAATCGTCGGAGAATGGGAAGTTTCAGATTTTCATTCAGGATAAACAGGCAATAAACCCCATGGAATATCCAAATTCAGGTGAAACCCGAGCAATCATCACCCAGTGATTTGTCACCAGAGCAGTTTGTCCCTTTACTCCCATCCCACCCGAACTCAAACCCAGCTGTGGAAAAAGTTTGATCCTGGTTTTCCCTGCTCGGGGAGCACCCTCTGCCCCATGTTATTTTGATTCCAGAAATCCCAAATATTCCAGTTTGTCAGAGCAGGGATTCACCGGATTTGCCTAGAAAGCTTCCACCCTGCTCCTGCACAGATCTGACTGCAGTTTGGGATTTATCAGCATCCTTTCTGTCCTTTTCGAGAGGAAAAGGGAAAATCTGCCTCTGGAATGATGGAAACAACCAAGCGTGGCCAGTGATTGTTGATAAACCCCCCTCACACGACCTGCTTGGTGCCTTGATGAAGTTATGCAGATAAAGGACCTTTAAAACTACACAACTTGAGAAACCCCACTTGATGAAAAGAATGATTCCATCGTACCTTTTGTGGGGAAAAGTGGTTCTGAACAGCCTCTGCTGTACCAATTCCTATAAAAAGCCGGGAGTATGACACGGAGTGCACAGGGAGGGGAGCTTTGACTCACGTCACAAAACGTTCCTCTCATCCCCTGCTCTGAGCACGGGCTCTGAACGGGGAAATTGGGAATGTAGGTCAGGCAGGGAGGCTTTTCCCACCTTCCCAACTCGCTGGTCTCTTCCTCATTCTTTAAAAGGAACAATCTGCCCTACCTGGGGGAGCAAAGTTGTGTTTTCAGAGCCCAAGGACGGAGAGAAAACTTTCCCTGCACACAAAATTCCAGTCCTGGGCTACACAGGATGATTTCCTGGGATTTTCATTCGCTTTAGAGGTGCAAGAAACTTGTTGTCATTTCCCTTCCACAAACTTCCAGGCAGAGCTGGAATAAAGATGGAAGGCAGGAAGAAAAGTCTGCACATATGATATGGGAAAGGGGGGGAAAGAGGGGGGGAAAGAGGGATGGGAATGTTCTGCTTCTTTCCTTTCCCAAAGGGAAGAAAATTCTGGGATTGCCCTGGAGATCCTGGGCCTGCAATCCCAGCTCCCACATCTGGAAATGTCCTGGGCAAACTGGAGCTGTCTTCAAATTTATCCTTTCCATGGGCTAAAGCAGCAGGAGCCCCGACTGAAAACAGTGGGAAAAGGCACTGAAACGAGCTGGAAACCCATAGGAAGTTTAAATCCCGGCTGAAGGCTGACGGCCTTGGCCTGGCAGATGCAGAACCTCTGTTTGCTGACACGCGGGACTTCCAGATACTCTGGAATTTCCCATCTTCCTTTCGACGAAATCCCAGCCGTAAAACAAAGAAATAAATAAATGAATAAATTAAAAAAAAGGCATTTCCCAGCACATTCTGCAGTTCTGAGAAATCAAATCCTCTGCACCAGCCTTGCCTGTTCCCGTTCGTTACCAAACCTTGATTTTTCCAACGAGGAGCAATTCAAGGAATCAGGAAATGCAGATCTGTTGTTAAAATACAACACAGGGCACCGATGGCCACGGCAGACTCTGCCACTGGTTTGTACTCACAGGTTTTTATTTAATAGCCATTAAAAATATTCTGCTGCTCTGGGATTGTTCAAACACAAAAATGCTGCAGAAAACCACATTAATTCCTAAAAAGGGATTTTTTCTCCCCTTTTTCAGGGCCAATTTTTCTTCCCCCTTCCTGGCTGATTTTTGTCCCTCCTTTTGGGGCTGGATTTTTACTCCCTGTACTGCAAACCCAGCACTGCCCTTTCTGTGTTTTCAGACAGGATCCCATCACCCTGAGCGGTCTCTGTGCCATCAGAGCACGTCACATTTGCTCCGAGTTCCCACAAAATTCCCTGGGGTTTCCATTTGGAAGAAAAAAAAACCTGATCATTTTCATGACCTTTGATGTTTCAGGGCAAAAAAAAAAGGAAAATTCAACTCCCCCTGAAGTGATTATTGAGATTTCGAGTTATAAATCAGCATCAAATAATTCCAGGAAATGTGATGGAATTTAGCTGGGAAAAAAGGCAATTACAGAATTCAGTTCCCACTTAATTTCGAGTCCTGATCCACACACAGGGAGGAATTTGACCCCCAATTTTTAACCCCAGGAGAGGATCTCCAGATGTCCCTGACAAACACAACAAACCCTCACGTCTGTTAGAAAATCCTACACAGGGACAAGAATTATTGAAAGTAATTAATGGTAATTAATTCAATAACCTGGGGATGAAGGAACAGAATTAAGTGAATTTTAAGGAGTTATTACGCAAGAAATGAAGCATTTTTCCCCAAAGCATCACAAGAACGGATATGATAAAGCTGAGGGAATTTCAATAGTTTTTAAGCCACAGAAAAAGGAAATTGTATCATTCATGTCCCAAGCAGAAAATGCTCTGTAAAAACATTTTTACTCCAGATAAACCCTGATGACAGAAGAATTTTAATTCATCATGAGCAGCTCGTGTGGTGCTGCTCCCCGTGGGTCACCGACACACTGAGGAAAACCTCCTCGCCTGGTTTCGTGTATTTGCACACGAGTTATGTGCAAATAATGATACAAAATCGGGCAAAACACAGCTGTGACTTTGAGGAAACAGCAGCAGGAGGAGAAATGCAGGAGTTGTTCAAAGCAGGGCTGGCTCAGGCAGTATCTGCCCGAAAATCATCTTCAGTTCTTTAATTTGATCTTCTGTGCATGGGAACGCTGAGCTCCAATCATTCATCCACTGCACTGAATAATAAACCTGGGTTTAACTAAGCCTAAATTAGTGTTTAGCTAATGCACGTTCTGCTCCTGGGGCAGGCAATTCTCAGTCTGAGCATCCTCCTCGCCCTTGGAAATCCCTTCCAGAATATCATCAATAAATGGCATTCAAAGCGTGCCCGTTCTCTCATTTCAATTTGTCTGATTTCAGCTTCCAAAGAACCACTGGATTCTCTGGCAGATTCCAAGGGGCTCCAAGCACAGAAATCCTCTCTGGAAGGGGAAGTGACCACATTTAAATCACCTCGTTATCAGCTAAATAGAAAGTGCTGAAGCATTTTATCCCATCTCGAGGTAATTTCTGTGGCCTCCCTTCTCCATTTTAAACACATTTAACACAGGCAGTAACAATTAAAATAAAGAGGGATTGATCAGGCAGCAGTTTATTGTTCACCATGGCTTTGCAAAGTTGCAATAATTTGGGGGAAATGAGGTTTTTTTTTTTACACAGTAACAGCAGGATGAGGCAGGAGGGTTGCACAGGAAAAAATGGGATGTTCTAAACAGGAATATAAATAATTTTATTATTAAGCTCTCTGCTTAGTCACCCGTGCACCACCACGGCCTGGGAGGATTATGAAGTGAAAGGGCAGCTTGATGGACAGGCCATGAAATCCCTGCAGCCTCCAATCCGACTGGGATCGCTCTCTGCCCCTGCCAAGCTCCTGGAAAGCTCCTCTGGGTGAAACCTCTGGAATCTGCCCTTTGCGGGTGACCCCGGGCTCTCAGCGGGGCACCAACGCCTGGCACAGCCCAGGGGAAAGTTTTTCCTACTGTACCCAACCCACCCAAGAGGGTTTTGCCCCGGCTGTGGGAGCACACGCAGAGCTGTTGGACAGGCTGAAAACGCTGCTGGATTTTATTTTTTATTCCTTCCCTTCCTTGGGAAAAAGAAAAAGTGAAACTAAACTTTAGCCCTACTCAGCATTTAGAGCTGCTCTTTGCTTCCAGCACTGCAGCAGCTCCGTGGATCTTGCGCTGGCCTCAAAGTTTTTCCCAGAGTTTGGGTTATTTTGGGTCTGGCCAGGCCATTCTGGGGCAGTAAATCTGAGAGGAGATGACAATCCCTGATGTCAGCGCTGTGACCTCTGCTAAGGGACTTTTCTCTTGTGTTTTAGGGCTCCTTAAAAGAAAACCAAAAACTCCCCAAACCAAACAAACAGCAAAACAAAAAGAGGAAAAATCAGAACAAAGTTGAAGGCTTGTTAAATACCTGGCAGTCATTGATGTAGAAAAGCTGCTCACTCAATTCCCATCATCCCGGCAGCAACGCCGCAGGATTTGAGTCAAGAAAGGCTGATATTAAAGGCCAAACCTCACCCTCCTAAAGGCTGATATTAAAGGCCAAACCTCACCCTCTTTATCCATTTCAAGAGACTCCTGCACGAGCGTTTTCAAAGGAAAGAAGGAGGTTTTTAGGATCGCCCACCCCGTCAGCCAGGCAAAGCTGCCCTGAGGCACCGCAGCCCTGCAGGACAATCCTCTGCTTTATTCTCCCTTTCACCGCCTTTTCCCCCCCTCATTTCAGCTCTTTGCCATCTGAGTTATTCCAGACCCACAGGAAGAGCCTCGGTGAGGTCAGAACTGAGCACTGAGGTACCTGCACCTGCCCGAGAACCTGGGGGGATGAAAGGGCAGAGCCCAGCTCCGAAGGGACAGGTGACACCGGACCCACAGCTCCATCAGCTCTGGGAGCTGGGGAACGCTCTGACCCCATTGACTGCGGCACAAAGGAACGGCCCTGGAGGTGCTAAAAAGCCGGGAGCAGAGAGATTCTTCAGCCTTTTCTCAATATTCTGTGAGCAGACTGTCTTTCCTATGTAAACTATTTTAAACAAGGTCACAGTTCCATAAACTTCTTGCACCTGCAGGCTGTTTTGCAAGATTGTTATAGCTTCAACTTTGAAAATATTTTGGAATAGGTGTCTTAGGGCTTGGCCAATCCTCTCAAGGGGTGGATGGCCGAGGAACCAATTACCCATTGCCACTCAACACACTTTTTGCCATCTATCCTATATAGTAGTCAGAAAATTATTAAAAAAGAAGCTTCGGCTTCCACTTGTCCATGAGCCTGGACTCTGTGGCGTTTTCTTTGTGCGCCTCGGACGTAACAGCGACACGGCCCTGCAAGCAAAGCACTGCCCACAGCAGGGCACAAAGTTCAGAGCCCCCGAAAACCACAAAAACCTCTTGTTTTGTGGCACTCAAAGCTTCTCAGACCAAAATAAAGAGCATCAGCCAGGCCAGACATTAGGAATGATTTTGTACAGTGAACACCGGACATTTCTTTCACTCCAAGGAAGATTTTTAAAGCCAAAGAGCAGCACCCTGAGTGAATTTTCAGCTTCATCTACAACCCTACAATAGTTAAAATATATGGCCTTGACTTCCACTCCTTGAGGGTATTTATTGCTGCAGGGGATAAATCCAGCTTTGCTCAGCAAGGACCACGTTCCTGCTCTGCCACGGAGAAAAGAAAGTGGATCTCTGATAAATAATTGGCATAAATTTGATTTAAAATATTCTTTTTCTGGGAGAAAACCTGTAACCAGCAGGCTCTGAAAGGTTCTGAGGTGCAGGTGCTACCCAGGCTTAATTGGGAGCTGCCAATTAAAAGTTGCTGAGGGAACGGAATTCCCAAAATGGAATTTCAGCCTCAAACTTTGGCAATCCCAGCCAGAGCTGGTGGGATCCTCTTGATGTCACCAGCAGTTGGATGAAATATTCTCAGAAAAAAATTCATCAGAAAAAAACCCCAAAATTAGTATTTTTTCCACCCCCCAGGCAATGTGAACTGTAAATATCCAGCCCTGCTGATGCATCAGAACCCGAATTATCTCCAAGGATAGAATTCTGGACAGGTCACTGATCCAGCTCCAATTTCACTTAGCAAATATTTAGTTTGTTATCTGCTAATTAACTGAGTAGCCAGAATGTTTTCCAAGGTGTGACAGCACGCACAGGAAAGTTCCAGGCCCTTCCAGGAGGTTTTAAATCTAAGGATCCACTGCCTTTGGCTCAGGGTGAGAGGGAAATATCCCAACTCAGCGTGGCCAAAATGAAATCTGATTGACTGCAGACAAGAATTGAAATGAAATCTGATTCACTGCGGACAAGAATTATCTCTGATTTTAGAGTAGAGAGGCAATTTTTGAGCAGAGCCACAGCTTGCAGCTCTGAAGATTTTTCTCATGGTTATTCCTGTGTTTTTCTCCGCTCTGTTCCACATTTCCAACTCCCACTTTCTGTTGCTTCTTTGTTAAAGACATTTCACCTGTTTTCCCTCAGGGAACTCCGGCAGACAGGGAGCTGGGCATGACCTGGGAGATTTTCCATCGCTCCGTCACTGAAAGTGTTCTCTGTTTACACAATTTGCTGGAGGTTTGTAACAATTCTGGCGTATTTTAATTAGCAATTTTCACCCTGAAAACAATTCCCTCTCCCACTCCTGACACTTCCTCATTCCAGTTCACCTTTATGTAACTGAAGCTTAATTCCTGCAATGTATAAAACCCAAGGAACACAGTTTTTTCTTCAATTTGAAGCCGTTCCCAGCCTTTTTTTCCTGCTTCCTTTCAACCAGCAGGATCCTTTCCTGGCACTGCACTTGCTCTGCCCAACCCCTTCAGCAATAAAACACCTGGGAGCGAACTGGGAATGCATTGATTTTTCCACATAGCTGCTGGCTATGGATCCATATCCATAACACAACATGGAATCTCCGGCTTCTATCAAAATATGAGAGAAAGATTCAATCGGAGCAAAAAGATACACAAAAAATATTCAATTAATGGGCACCTTGTTCGGCGCCTTGGCATGCAGGTATTTAAAAAAAAAGCACATTTATGTTATACAGCAGCTGGGGCTGTGTTATTCCAGGTATCCCTGCTCGGACAGGAATGTTCTCCTCCCATCCCAGCCTCTTGTGGTTTTCCAACCTTCTGCCATTCATGGGGAAGCTGCAGGTCTGGAAAACGCATTTCCAGCCCAAGCTCAGGCCTGCAGTTCAGCTCTTTGCACGCCCAGGGAGAATCCTCCAGATTCCCTCCTTCCCGGTGTCCTGAACTCAGGGTCAGGGGGATCCAATATTGGGGATAAGGGAACAAACCAGACCATGGAAAGCAAGAGTTTTCCCGAGTTCCCTCTGTAGCTGTTACGGGAATACCTGGAGGGAGACTTTGGAGAGGCTGTTTAAAAGGGCATGGAGGGACAGGACACAGGGAATGGCTCCCCACTGCCAGAGGGCAGGGATAGGTGGGATATTGGGAAGGAATTCCTCCCTAGGAGGGTGGGGAGGCACTGGGATGGAATTTCCAGAGCAGCTGTGGCTGCCCCTGGATCTCTGGCAGTGCCCAAGGCCAGGCTGGACGGGGGTTTGGAGCAGCCTGGGACAGTGGGAGGTGTCCCTGCCCATGGCAGGGGTGGCGCTGGATGATCCTTAAAATCCCAACCCAACCCATTCCATGATTCTGAGGTATTTTGTTTGATATCCATCTATTACAGGGACAACCCCATGAGAGGACAAGGGGCGATGGGTTTGAACACAAAATTGATTTAGATCGCGTACGAAAAAGAAATTTTTTACAATGAGCGTGGCAAAATGCTGGAATTCACCCAGGGAGGTCACGGATCCATCCCTGGAAACGCTCAAGGTCAGGCTGGACAGGGCTCTGGGCAACCTGATCCCACTGAAGGTGCCCTGTCAGGGGGGTTGGATTGAATGACCTTTAACGACAGCACCCCGATTCCACACTCCGATCCCAATTAAATATTCCCAGGCGGGATCAGAATATGAAGAAGCAGAAAATGCTGCTGTCCAGCCTGCTCTGATTTAACCAGGCAGCTTTTCTTTGCATGCCAAGGCGGTGCTGGCCCCAAGGCTGGCACTAATTCCCGGGTTATTTTCACAGCCTTAAGGAGAGCCTGTGCTAAAACAGCGCCCGGTGCCACCGGCCTTGATGTCATCGTCACAGGGCGGTCACAGAGCTCAGATTAAAGGCACTCAAAGCCTCCTTAAGCACGGACAGCAAGGTCACTTTCTGCCAGACACCACAGAGCCTGGCGTGGGAGCACCTCGGTGGCCCACATTCCATCTGGCAAGGGCAGGAAGGGAATCTCCCAGCAGGGATGAGCCACAGCAGCTCTGTCCGAGTAAATAAATACAATTATTGCTGTTGCTGGGCCACTCTGTAACAGCCAGTGAATTCTGCAGGGTGACAAATAATTATATCTTAAATATATTAAAAAGGAAAGTAACTCAATGCTGGAACGGTTGGGGTTGGGAAGGATCTTAAAAACCACCTCATCCCACCATCCATGGGCAGGGACAGCTTCCACCATCCCAGGTTGCTCCAAGCCACAGGAATTCTAGAGAGGATCTCACCACTCCTCCCTCAGGGTTTCTCCTACTCTGCTGTTGTCTGGGTATTTATAATTATTGAAGGCTGAATAATTAACAGTAAATACAATCAGAGAACATCCCAGCTCGGAAGGGACTCACACGGGGCAAAGTCCAGCTCCTGACAGGAGCTGTGTTACGGATAAACTGGATGTTTGTGATACATAAATTGCAGTTTATATGATTTTTTTGAAGGCTATGGAAACACAAGCTCAGCTCAGGAGTTTTGGCTTAGGAGGGGCTCATTCTTGTAAGAGACAGCAAAGGGGAAGTTGTGCTCTCCTGGCCTTAAGTCTTGGTTTAAGAAGTGGTTTAAGTTCACGTGCAGAGAAAGAACCCACTCCAGCTCTCCTGCAGGAGCATCACCTCTTGCGGAAACACACGGAGGCCCCACACCAATTCCTTTTCCTGGAAGGGAAAATGTGTTTGGGAAGTTGAGAGATGAACAGCTGGGTTGGAGCTGCCCTTCCCTGAGCACCACTCCCCATGCTGACCTCCATCCTCACCTAATGAGTGCTAATTGCTCGTTTGTCCCAGGGAGGCCCAACACCAATTCCCTGGGGACGGGAAGGGTGGCAGGAATGCACAAACCTGTTTGCCAGGGCTGTTATCCTGGGAAAACCATTCCAAAAATGGGGATCAGGGGGAAAACCCCCAGATTTTAGCACAGGTTTAAATTTTCCTGATGCCTGTGTTCTGTATCTGTAAAAGGGAGGCCTCAATGTGCTGGACTCGGCCAGAAGTTGGAGGCCTTGGGGTCAACCAGCCCAGCCTGCAGCCACCAGATGTTGCTGGGGGGATCTTTAATCACAATCGAGCTCCTTCTGGCTCTAAAAGTGTTTTGCCAGCCAGCCCAGGCTGACCCTTCCTGTTCCCCATCCCCACGGAGCAGGGCTGGGTCTCACCCACACCAGAACCCCAATCCCACCTGTACCTCTGTGAACCCCACCCAGGGATTCGGGCCATGAGCAGCTGCACGGCTCTCACTGTTGCACCATAAATAATGGCCTTAAACCCTCACCAGGCTGAGATCCAGCGGGAAGGGCAAAACCAGGATTAAAAGGATACAACTCCACCTCCTCCACAGCCAGGGAGAGTCACATCGGGCAGAGCCAGGCACACAATCACACCTATACTGGTTTGGGGGAGGTTTTACTGGTTCTTTGACTGCTGAGGAGCAAGAGCCTGCTCTTTCAGTTGCATTAAAGATAAACCCTCCCTGCTCAGAGCTCTCAGCACAGTTTGGACAGAGTTATCACTGACGAGCTCCTGGGGTCAGCTCCAGATGTTTGAAGAGAGTAACCAGTGCTGTTAATGCTGGAAAACTCCTTTAGTTCTTCGATCTGGAAAAACTTTGATTATGAAATAAAATTCCCCACATCCATCACCAAGGACTTGTCTGCAACATCACCAAATTAACATTGCTCTCGGAAGTCAATTCTTTCACAATCGCGGTGACATTGGGAGGAAGTCCCCACACTCAACTCCTTTTGCAACTAATTAGTTGGGACACCATAAATATTTCAGAAAGTACCATAAGCAGAGGTTTTTGAGACTTTTTTGTTTTTACAGTCGGGTGCAAGGCAAGAGCTCCTGCTGCTCCCAGAGCTCTGCTCAGGAATGGAAACCCAAGCTCCTCACACTCTCAGGGAATGTCTTCCCTAAGCACATGCTCCCAGGACAGTTAAATCAGAAAGCAACCTTTAGCTCCTGCCAGCGCTCCCCAGAGCGAAGTTTCGATGGCTGCACACAGGAAAACATTCCAGCAGCTCCCCCTCGCTGAGGCAGGACGGGCCCTCGCACGCGCTGGGAGCAGAAATCCTGATTAAGGTCACATTATCCTGAGGTCACTTAAGCTCTGGTGAAGTTAATTTGGTTTGAGCCTTGTGCATGAGCCAGCAGGAGCTGTGTCCCCAACTCAGACCTGTCTCTGAGGAGTTTTGGACTGACAGCTGCAGTCCTGTGCTCTAACACTCTAAATTCACCATTTTCTTGAATTTTAGATCTTCAACTTGCATGGGAAAGGCCCAAGAATTCACAAAATCTGCTACTGCAATGACATTTCTGATCTCTGCCAGTATTGATGCTTCTTTATCATAAAATCCCTGAAACACCTGGACAAGGTGGGATGGAATCCTTGGAACAGCAGGAGCTTAAGGTGTTTCCAGGGAATGCAAAATCTACGGGACTGCACTTCAATCTTCCTGCAGGACCTGGGATTTTAGTCCTAAAGAGGTCACCCGATGGCATTTCCGGTTGGGAATTCTGAATGGAAACCAGAGGGGTTTTGGCAAGCAGGGAACTGAAGATTTCTGGGGAATTTAAGCCAGATCTCCCCCTCACACCGGCTTAGTAAGGAAAGCATCAAGGACACGGTGAGAAGAGAAACACTGAGCCCCCAAAACATTCATATTTTAGCTGTATTTCACAGAAACCAGTGATCACATTGTACTTAAAGCCAAATATTCCTGCTCTCAAGATGGATATTTGATGGTGGCAGTTAATTTCTCCTCGTAGACACAGCCCTGGGCCAGACTCAGAGCCCAGCACTCCCCAGTCCCAGCCTGACCTCTTCTGACCTACTGAAGAAAATCAGTTTAAGCAGCACTCTCCTGGCGCTGCCTCTTCACCAGGCACAGAAATTTGGGGCCGTTAGCACGAACTTGAAATCGAACTTGACATTTTCGGTGCGATTTTGCAGGGATTACACATCGGGGTTAAGATAAAGACGCAGAGAACAAAATTCTCCACACAAGATTCCTCAGGGTGGGATTTTTTGGGGGCAGAGTTTAACAACACTGAACTCAGGGGAATCTGAGGAAATCTGCAGTTCATAAAATCATATTCGGAGCTGGAAGGATCAAACCTCAAGTCCAGGACATCGAGGCCTCCCTTTTACAGATACAGAACACAGGCATCAGGAAAATTTAAACCTGTGCTAAAACCTGTTATTTTTTACCCCGATCCCCATTTTTGCAATGGTTTTCCCAGGATAACAGCCCTGGCAAACAGGTTTGTGCATTCCTGCCACCCTTCCCGTCCCCAGGGAATTGGTGTTGGGCCTCCCTGGGACAAACGAGCAATTAGCACTCATTAGGTGAGGGCAGACCATCAGCTCCAACGCAGCCCTTCGTTTCCCAACTTCCCAAACACATTTTCTCTCCCAGGAAAAGGAATCCTGCTGATTTCATAGTCCCAGCCCTGTTGTTACAAACCCAACCAGGCTGGGATTAGGCCCAATCCCAAATTTTCCACGCCAGGCCCAGCCCAACCCTGCAGAACCTCTCCCATCTCCCACGAGAGCACTGGAGACATTCCTGGAGGATCTTTTGTCCTCACATGAGTATGGAGCCACCAACAGAACTCATCCAGATAAAAATGAGGTTCCAAGTTCCCAACTGCTTTTAAAAACTCTTTGCTCATTCCATGCCTCATTTACCCTTCACCAACCATTTTTGCGCTGCCTGCTATAATTTTATTTCCACTTTTCCCTTCTTAAACCAGCATCTTTTGCCTTCTTTTCTCCCCAGCACCCCTTAATAATAATTCCCAGGGGTGCAAATTGATTCTGGGCTGACATCTCATTCTCCTCAGCCTCTGCAGAGGCCAAGAGCACGCTGGGAACTGAAATGGCTGACTGCAAAATAAGATAATTAAGAACAGGACCTGAAAACCTCAAATTATCTTGAGGTTTTGTGCACCCTTAATGCACTGTGAGCATTAAAGTGACTGCGGGGAGTTAAGTGTTGTCGTTTAGAAGAGGTTTAATGAAAGCTGGCCCGTGCTCCCCCATTAAATGGATAAAAGCTCTCCTTTATCTGCTGCAGATCTGAGATCCCACCTGTAACTCTACCCCCTGTTAATCACCGTGTTCTCTGCTTGAAGTGCTCTTTAAATACCCCCAGAGCTGAACAGGCCGTTCTCTTGCACGGCCCCAGACAGCAAATCCCACATCTGACACCTTTCTGCGCCCTGGCAGAGAACCAGGAAAGGGTTAAAGGAAAACAAAGCTATTTTGACTGGCCAAAATGACCTGCAGCCAAAATCAATAGAGCCTCGTGCAAAGCGTGGGGTGGCCTTGGGGGGTGGCCGGGGCTGGACAGGCTCTGGGGCTGATGTGGCCTGAAAGGGAGGAAAAGGAAAACAGAGCAGGGAAAAAAAAAAAAAAAACAACCCTATAAAATATAAAAACCTTTCACTGTCTGCAGAAAGCTCGAAGGACGTGGGGACAGAAACGGACAGAGCTGCAAAACGCTGGCACGGGAATTAACGCACATCCTGATTTAACGTGGGAATATTTGGGGTGGGCTCTAACAGGTGGTTTCAGAACAGAAAGATGAAGTCCTAGAGCTACGAGACTGTGCCTGTAATAGAGAACATCTTTAAAAATGAAGGAAAATTAATCACTTCAGCAACGTGGCTTCATTCATGTCCAAAGACAGCGTCACCGTTTGTCTCCAAAGCGAGTGCCCCAGGAGCTGAGCCCTCGCTCCCATCCTGTCCCCTGGCTGTGCTCAGGGCTCGCTGGGGACGTGCAGCTTTTCTGCCCAGCTCAGCCTGTTGGAAAGAATACAAATTATAAAACTTTTAATTTTATTTCTCCAGTCAGCCTTGGTTTGCCTTTCCCCTGGGGAGAGGAGTTTTAAGGTTTTTTTCCAGGGGATGTTGCAGCGCTCAATGCAGGATGAGCTGAACGCCTCAGCAGACTGGGAGGAGCAGAGAAGATACACAAAAAATAACAGCTATCAACAAAAACCAGCGAACATCAGCCCAGATGTTGCCCCTGACATGTTTGGGGACACCTGGTCCAGAAAAGACTGATAAGGGGATCAAGGAGTGAGGAGCGAATTAGCATCAGAAGCGAAGGAATCCGTGTGCAATAAGAAACCAAATATCAGAAAAATTGCATAATTTGGGACCAACGAATGGGAACTGCCTTGAATTTCTGGGGTTTTTTGGTGTATAAATCTGCAGAAAGCCTGGTAGGAGGCACGTGCACATGGAATATTTTCCGTGGCACGTCCTGGCCAGAATAAAGTAATGCCTGATTCTCTATCCCTTCAAATGTGGTGTTAGAGGGGTTTTATTTCCATCCCGAATTTCAGTGACAAGCCCATCTCTGCCAGGGGGAGACTCCCACCAGCTCCCAAGCTTCACCCGGAGCAGAGCTCCCAGCAGGGCCCCAGGCCACCTGTGCTGGGTAAAAATAGCTGTCACCCCCATGCCAGGGTGACCTTGGCTCTGCCTCCCTGCCCAGCACAGGGAAAAGTGGAAATAAAATTATAGCAGGCAGCGCAAAAATGGTTGGTGAAGGGTAAATGAGGCATGGAACGAGCAAAGAGTTTTTAAAAGCAGTTGGGAACTTGGAACCTCATTTTTATCTGGATGAGTTGCGTTGGTGGCTCGTCCTGGTGACTCCATACTCATCTCAGGACAAAAGATCCTCCAGGAATGTCTCCAGTGCTCTCGTGGGAGATGGGAGAGGTTCTGCAGGGTTGGGCTGGGCCTGGCGTGGAAAATTTGGGATTGGGCCTAATCCCAGCCTGGTTGGGTTTGTAACAACAGGGCTGGGACTATGAAACCAGAGGCACCAGGCTGGGGTGAACCAAATAAATCTGACCCAGCCACGAGGTCTCTGCTCCATCCCTGCTCCTGTTTCCATCTCCAGCTGCTCGTGTCCCACTTCTCCTTCTCCACCTGTCCCCTTACTCCCATTCCAGAGAACATTCCATGCCTGGGATCATCTCCCTGAGCTTCGGCAAACTGAAACTGGTTAAGCTCTGATGAAAACCCATAAACAGCAGAAGGCTCTATGTTTTTAAGGCTAATACATTTTATTTACCTTGCTGCTACAACTTTCAGCTATTTGTGGGTTTGCTGCAAAAATTTCTGGTTTACTCTTGGAGCAGCGAGATATCCCAGTGCACCTCATCCTGTCAACGTGGAGTCATGGAATTTTTTGGGTGGGAAGGGACCTTAAAACTCATTTTGGTCCCAGGCAGGGACACCTTCCACAGCCCAGGTTGCTCCAGATGCATGTTTAGTGTTTGGCACCCAGATATATGAAAATAAACCACATCTCTGGATGTTCAGCCAGTCCTGATTTACAAAAGCTGGAGGGAAAACCCGATATCCCACTCCAAGTATTAATGGGAAAGCCCAGGTGAAGCCTGGACCTCCTGGAATTAAGCTGCATTCACCCAGACCCGAGGTTTACCCAGATTCTCCGCACAATTAAATCTTTGTGCTGCCAGAATGGGCTGGGATGAATCAGCCATGAATCCATACTCCAAGAGAATCTATTTAATGTCCAGTGACTGAAATAAAGCCACCGAAGAGCTGGAAGGAAAACAGACCTCTCATGCTAAAAATCCTTCATTAATTTTTTAATGGAGAACTCTTGTTTTCAATTAATGAAAAGAATTTCTTGTCTCCCAAAGCATTCTCCAGCCTTCACCTCCGCTTGCTGAGGCTCCAATTCTATTTATGAGAGACTCCTATGGTCAGGGCAGCATAGCCCAGCCAAAATATCCACGGTTTCATTATTACGGACAAGCTAAAAAAATCCTTCAAAGGGTTTTGTGCATCACCGGTCGCCCCACGGATCACCCAGGCAGGGACTCCCCAGCTGCCACCCCCGAGGGGACAACGCATCCATCAGCAAAACTGACCACTCCAAACGCCGTGAAAATCTTTTCATCTTCCACGTCCACAGTTTGCACAGAATTTGTGGAGACTGCAAACCTCTGAAGGTCTCTCTCTACGCCACATTTTACTTTCTGGTGCTTCTATCAAAGCCCATTGAGCTGAGAACAGACTCTGCTCCTCAGCACAGGAACTCTACAGGAACCTGAGCTTCCACCACAAGATAAACTCCAAAATCTGATTTCTAACAAGCTTTATTTAACCAGAAAGAGATTCCCTGCCTGCTATCCCCCAGCTCTGCTCTGTTCTGAATCCTTAACTTCTCTTTATTCAATTTTTCAGCCGTGCCAGTGGCGCCAGAAACTTCACTGCACAATTACTTTAAAATATCTTCTCCCTTGGCCTTAACCATTCATTTATCATAGTTGCACTCAGAAAATAAACATCTTCAGACCACCCTGCAGGGTGGAAATTCGCATTGATCTGCAGGACGTTCCGGCAGCACCGCATTACAATTTCTGTGCTCAGAGATGCTGAGGTCTGAAGTGCGTTAAATTGATGTCATGAGTTCCACGCTGCTGGGAAAGGAACTGAAAAAAAATAACCCAGCCCTGTTTCGGCTCAGATTTATGATTCTTCAAGGTTCTGATACACAAAAAGCACTCTGAAAATATTCATAATTATTAATTTGCTGCAGAGTTAGAGAACCAGCCACTGCTCTGGGTGCATGTGATAACTCTGGAGATAACAGAGGAAAAGGAAAATCTCTGAGCTGCAGAAGCAGCTGTTGAATCTCTCTCCCTGCTGAGCTGAGGTCTCCACACAGGAGAGGATGAAAATCACCGCAGTAATTTTTCTGCAACTGGGAGAAATCCAAATTGATGGTCAGTCCCATTAATCCTGCAAATTGTATGAAGTGTTACTCACTCCTCAGCATTTTTATTTTCTATCATTTGTCAGGATGGATCCAGCTCTTACTGGCCAGGCCAGAAAATCACAGCGAGAACCAGCAGTGTTCCAGGAACATCAGGTTCTGATTGTCCTGGCCTGGGCTGTATAAATTCACCCAATGCCAAAACCTTCTACATCAGGTAGTTAAAAGTGGGGTGAACGTGAGGGTATTCGGACAGATCCGTTGGTTTTGGGAATACCAGCAGAGAGCCCCCCAGTAAGAGAGGAGCAACAGATCCTTGTCCCATCCCCGGAAGCGTCCAAGGCCAGGTTGGAGCAGCGAGGTGTCTGGAAGGTTCCCTGCCCATGGCACAGTGGGATGAGATGAGTTTAAGGTCCCTCCACCCCAAACCATTCCATGATCTGTAGAGGGAGCTGTGGAAGATGTTCCAGGTCCTTTCCAGATTGCTTGCAATGATTTTGGTTTCTAAAAACTCCAATTCACTCTTAAATATCGCAGCTGCACGAAGCTGCAGTCAGAGCCCCTTTTAGAGAGCCTGGGAGCCTTTTAGCTGGGTTATTCTGAGATTTGACACCTCTGGCAGGGACTGAATCACCTCGGGGATCAGAAGCCTCTTGCACAAAGCAGGTGAGTTATCTGTGCTGTTTTCTAGCTGAAGGAGACCTCCTGAACCAACCTCACCATCCTCACAGGGAAGAATTTCTTCCCAATATCCCGTCCAAACCCACTCTTTGTCCCTTTAAAGCCATTTCCCCTCATCCCACCAACACAATTCCTGATGAGGAGTCCCTATCCCACTTCCCTGCACTCCCGACACTGGGAGGCTGCTGAATAATCCAAGTTAGTTTACAAAAGCCCTGCTCTGAAACGCTGCAATTCCAACTGTGAACGATATCCATCAAATTCCTGACTTTCGAATGATTTAACTCATAACTAGACGGACTTTGAATATATGAATTTGGTAACTCCAGGCTTATTTCCTGAAGGAAAACCTTGCCAGCAAAGCTGAATCCCAAAATTCCCAGCATGTCTGCACATCAATTGATATATAAGGATATTTGGAAATGTGAAAAAAAAAAAAAAACCTGGATGAGGAGGGTGAAGCAGTTTTTTAGTCCCCCCAAGGTTATCAGGCAAAACCTGCAACCTCCAACACGGAATAAAAGGAAAATCCCAGTCTGATCCCAGGACACGGAGCATCATTTTGGGATAAACTTCTGCAGGATTCCCTTTTCCCAAGCTGTGTTTGCTGTGGTGGGGAGCAGAGCCCTGCCCAAGCATTCCCCGTGGACATGGAGCCCGTTGGGATTGGCAGCACCCAGAGGGAAGCACAGAGCCCCGGAGAGGGGCCCAGGCTGGCAGGGCACAATTCCAATGGAATCGGCTCCTTCCCATTGCTCCGTCACTCCCAGGGCTGGCCAGGCTACCACGAGCCTTGTACCCTCCTGACAGTGCCATCCTCTCCCAAACCAGAGGACAATTCTTCTTCAAGTCAAAGGAGCTTAAAAAAAAAAAGCTGGAAAAAAAAAAAAAATCCCATTTACAGGAGCTTTTTTCCCCCCTTATTCCAATAGCATGAAAAATACCCAGAATTTTACATTTCTTCCAATTATCGCATGAGATTTTAGCACTCAGTTCCACTATTTTGCCTCTAGAAAACCCAAAACCGTCCCCAAAACTGAGCCGTAGCAAAAAAAAAGCAGTTAAAATAGTTGGAAATAAGAGTGCTGGGGCAGGGCGGCAATTTTATAGGGGCAGAGGGGAAGTTTTATATGGCCAAGGGGCAGAGAGAAGAAAGACAAAGAGGTCAAGTTAAAAAATAACTTGGAGGAGAGTTGGGAGTGAGCCCTGAATGGATACGAGGCCGTGAGTTCTGTCACCGCAGTCCTATATTGAAAATAGCAGATATTTATAGAGATTTGTAGATATTTATCCATACAAAGCCCTGATTTATCTCTGGCTGCCTGGTTATAGATGGGATTTCTCCACTTATAGACCCCTCCAGCAAGGAAAATAAAATTATTTGTATTTCAGGCTCTCAGGTTACCAAATCCCTCTCCTCCAAACCCAGCTGGTAGCTGGCTTCAAAACTAAAATCCCACTGTCAGCTCAGGAGCACGGATAAACCGATGGAAACTCCTTTATTTTCCAGTTCTAAGGGGTAAAACCCCAATTTTTTGGCACTACCACACCTCAAGTAAAGGCAGAAAACTCTTTGCAGCCTCTAAAGTACTTTATCAGCATGAATAACTTCATTAAAGGATATTATTTGTCCCTTTTTGGGGGGAATTGAAGTGGGAATTGCTGCTGGAACAACACAGGATGTTCCCCACGCTGCTGCTCAGGAATCGCTTCCTCACCTGCTCCTAAATTAGGGAGAAGCCCCAACCCTAAAACCTTCAACACAGGCAGCAAACACATCCCAGAAGTTAAAAAAAAAAACCTTAGAAAACATTTCCTTTTTAGTGAAATTAAGAAGAAAATCAGAAGAATAAATCAAAAAGCTCAATTTTTTTTTTGCACTTTGAGCCACAAAAAAATACAAACAGTTCAGAGAGTTACAGCCTGTGACTGACTGCAACCTCAAAACAGCACAAACCACCAACACTGCCACCCCAAACGAAACAAGGACACTGCTTTGTGGGGTGCAGTCATGTTCCTCTATAAAAAATACTCAATAAAAACACAGAAATCACATTTTTTACCCAGTTCTAGACTGAAAAAAAACCCCCAGGAGCAGAAGCTGACACCTAAAACAAGAACTGAGCTACGGAAAATAAATTTGAACAACCTGAAAATGCATCTACAAAAAAAAAATTATTAAATTTATGAGGACTTACTCAGTGCAGGCAACAAATCCAGCTGGAAAAGAGCAGCTCCAGGGAAGCCTCTTCTTCCACAGGAATTTTCCTGGAAAACAGAGGCCAGAGCTGCCCGGCCCCTCTGCTTTAATACCCTGGGGCCACCTGCACCTCGTTCAGCCAGGAGTGCCCCATGGAGGGGAGATTTAAGGCTTTTTTCTTCCTCCAGCCCAGCTAAAACCCATCAGAGGGGATCTGGGGGCTTTAGGAGTCAGGTTTTGGGTGTTATGGCCATCAGAAGGTGCAAAAAACCTCATGAGGAAGCTTTGCTGGTGCCCCCTGGAGATTTAAGGTATTTTTCTTCCTCCAGCACACCTGAAATCCATCCGATTGGGATTTGGGGGTCTCAGTAATGGGGTTTTGGGTGTTGTGGTCACCAGGATGTACAAAAAACCTCGTGAGGAAGCTTTGCTGGTGCCCCGTGGGCATGGAGTTGGGGATTTAAGGCATTTTTCTTCCTCCAGCGCAGCTAAAATCCGTCAGATTTGAATTTGGGGGCTTTAGGAGTCAGGTTTTGGGTGTCATGGCCACCAGAAGGTGCAAAAAACCTTGTGAGGAAGCTTTGCTGGTGCCCCATGGGCGTGGAGTTGGGGATTTAAGATATTTTTCTTCCTCCAGCACACCTAAAATCCATCCAATTCAGATCTGGGGGCTTTAGGAGTCAGATTTTGGGTGTTATGGCCCCCAGAAGGTGCAAAAACCCTCCTGAGGAAGCTTTGCTGGGTCTCCTCTTTGGTTTTTTTCCTGCTCTTTGCTCCTAAAGCCTTTAAGGTTTAATTAAGATTTTGTTGTTGCGTTAAATGAAGTTCCCACGCTGCTCTTCTCTCCGTTATTTTCCTCCTCCTAAAACAACCTCCCCGTTCTTTTCCTCTCCAGGAAATGGGATTTTTCTCTCCCTGTGGCCCCAGGGATGATTTGGGGGAGCAAAGCCCCTGTGCAGTTGCTGGGGGGCAGATGGGGGCTCTGGGAGTGTTCCCATTTAGGGTTTCTACCTTCCATTCTTGATTATTTTTAATTTCCTCACGTTCTGGAGGCCAGCAAACCCCGGGGTTCGTTCTGCTCTGCACCCCACCCTTGGTTAGGGTCCGGCCTTAAATGATGCGACTTGATGCACAAAAATAGGGAT
Organism: Struthidea cinerea; assembly: GCA_013397865.1. NCBI lineage: Eukaryota > Metazoa > Chordata > Aves > Passeriformes > Corcoracidae > Struthidea > Struthidea cinerea. The sequence goes on from VZTI01003721.1 coordinate 67,438, forward strand.
TTGTTTTGGTTTTGTCTCCGATATGGGGAAAATGAGCAGACTGCACTTCCTAGGGTAAAATTCCAGGGGTTTTTTCCAAGTTTTTTGTACTTTCGGTAAAATTCTGGGGCTTTTCTTGTGGCAGAAGAGGTGAATTTGGCTGGTCTCGGGCTCTCAGGCAGCAGAACATGGAGCGTGCACAGAAAAAAAAGGAAAATTCCAGCATGCAACGAGAGACACAGAAGGAAGAGCATCACCCCTGATCCATGGAAATACTCTGGCAAAGCCAAAAAAATCATGGAACTCGCTTATAAAAAACATGAGGCCTTTCAAAAGGATGCATTTGGGCTCTTTTTGTTTCATTTCTCAGCCTCTTGGGTCATAGTTTGGATTATCTTTGTTCAAATCCCACAATGGCCAGAGATTCACGTGTTGATGACTGAGTTTCCTTGTTATTTTGGCTTTCCTATAAATCAGTGGGAATTGGTATAAAAAATAAAACCCAGGGCAGGAGGATTCTGATAAAATCCTGAGAGCTGCTGGTGCTGTTTTCGAGAGCAGGGAAAATAACTTTATTAAAGCTTTGAAGGTTTTTCCCCTCTGTCCTGCTGTGTTCCCACAGATAAAGGTGCCCAGGATTGCCAAATATTGGAAATATTTCCAATTCTGGAGAGAAGATGTGGGAAAAAACTCTCTGGAAAAGAAGATTCTCTAAAATGTTCAATCAGAACATGCTTTTCCTTTCCTTGTAATAAAAATACTCAAGAACTGGTTTTCCTTCAATCATCAAGAAGCCCGACACTAAATATTAATGTTCTACTGTGATAGGAAAATTAAAGCGAGATGTTTATTGGCTCCAGTTAAATATTTTACTCTTGCTGAGGAGCAGAAAGTGAAACAACCCAGCAAAACATTTCGGCGGGGACAAAACTGCTTCTTCTCCTCGGGCTTTGCAGTCCAAACATTCGGAGGGGCTCTGATAAACATCTGCATAATGAGTGTAAACTGTGCTCGCTGCAGAGATGCTGCTTTAAACAGCAGAATTCAGCAGAATTCAGGCTCTGTTTATGCACAGAACGGGCAGCAGCTGCTCAGCCCTTCAGCACCTCAGCCCTGGGTGTTCTGCAGGGGGAAAATCCGCTGCGGGATGAATCCAGAGGGCATTTGGGGTGCCCTGGTGTGGCCATCCCGAAATCGAGTTTAGAACTCAATGTGACGCTGGGTTCTCACGCGGTGATTCCGTTCACGCAAAGCAGAGGTGAATAAAATCAGGGTTTGTTTTTTTTTTTGGCTGCAGCTCTTTCAAACCCTCAGAAAATGCAAAAGCTCCAGGAAAACGATCCCTCGGCCCTTTCCAGCAAGGACTTCCCAGCAGTGCAATCAGGAGCTCTAAAACAAATGTTTGCCCATGGAGAGGCTGTATTTGTTCAGGGCAAATAAAGGATAAATCAGGGGGGTTTGTTGGGAAGAACTGACGGGGCTGATGCTCAGGGCCTGTTTTACTCCATGGAAAACTCTTGTCAGGGTCCCTGTCCCCTCCTGGGGACACAAACTCTGCCCCTATTTTTAGATCTGGCCCTGAGTTCAGGATGGATGGAAGGAAAACAAGTGGAGTGAGATTAGGATGTGAATTGCCCACCCATTGTGTAAAAGGCAAAAGGAGAATTCATTCCTTAGGAAATCGAAAATTTTTGTGGAAAAAAGAAGGGGCCTTTTCCTTGGCCCAGCAGGTTGGGAATGACCTCAACCACCGAAAACCTCCAATTTTAATTTAATGTATCCATTTAATTTAATTAATTAATTTTATTAATTTGAATTGAATTACTTTTTAATTTTTTTCATTCCTTTGACTCAAAATCTCTTGGCTAATCTCAAAAAATAATATTATTTGAAGTAGCAGGGACGCTGAGGGAGATGCGGGCAAGGACAATGTGAGGGAGGAGTGGGATTCACCCACAGCACCTGGGGGAGATTTTGGGATGCAGCTCCGCCAAACTTCCCATCTTTTTCTCCCGTTGTGCTCCCAGAGCAGGTGACAGAACCTCTGTGACCTCTCCCATGGGTGCTCCCCCTCCAGGGTGACATCTTCCCCCTGGGACTTCTCCCATGGGTGCTCCCCCTCCAGGGTGACATCCCCCCATCCCACAGCCTGAATCGCTGGCTCAGTGCCCTTAAAATGCCACCTGATCTCCAAAAAGAGTTTGGGATCAGCCTCAGAATTCCCTGAGAGATCCCTGAGTGACCCAGGTGGTGAAAACCCCTCCTGTGTTAGTGGAAATTATTTTAACGGAGCTCTGCGAGCCCAGGAGCCAAGGGAGATGGGTTTGGGTTCATTATTGACCCCCCCATCAGTCCCGTTTTGCATCCCCCTCAGTCCATTTATGGGATTTATGGACTGAATAGAATTGTAGTAAATTTTGTGCTGCTTTGTCTCATCCTTCAATAAATGTGATAAAACGCAGGCTCTGTCTCCAGCATTTTAATACTGGACTGACTTTTGGAAATACCTGCTTGAATTCCCTTTTAATAGCAGCTCTCTTTTCCAAAATTCGACCAGCTTTAGCAGCATTTTAAAGAGCAGAGGCAGGAGGAGGAGCGCTGTTGATGTTCTGATACTCTGCTTGCAGATACTGCTGGAGAGAAGCGTTTGCCACGTACAGCTCGGCTGGGAAACGCACAAACAAAGTGATGTTCCAAAGCTCAAGCCCTGCCCGTCGTTCTGCACTGCCAGCCCACCTCTGCAGAAATCCCTGAGAATTCCTCCAGTTCCTGGCTCCGGGTTCTGCCCCAAAGGCAGAAAGGCTGAAGCGGAGATTTGGAATTAAAGCTGCGTTTCAGATACCTGAGATTCTGCTGATCCTTTTTGTCCCCCCCCAGGGGTTTTAATTAACACCAGACCAGCAGGCACTGGCGGGACTCAAAGCCTGCTTCAGCATTTAATTAAGGACTAATTGACCTCCCTAAAGGGGATCTTTATACAATAAAAATAGATCTGATATTATCTAAATAGATAAAAAACATTTATAATAAAAATACTCAAGTTTCTTTTTTTTGTCTGCAGACTCGCCACAATGATCCTGATTCTCCCTTTTGAAATTGCTGCTGGTGACTTTTTTTCCATGAATTTTTCCATCTCCCTCCATGGGATGTGAAACGTTAATCTGTCACTTGACAGTAATCTTTGCCTGTCATGAACAACATCCCCTCAGTAAAAACAGACTTATTTCCCCCACAACTCACCACAGATCCCCACTCCAGACACTTCCCAGTTGTTTTATCTAGAAAGGATTAAAACACTTGCAAATATTAAATTTAATCCACTCTCAGGGAGGGCAGAAATTAATCATAATTAAGCCTGAGCAGCTGTAATTCTTAGCAGGATGAATTATCTAATGGGGATTCTTGCTGAAGAATAGGGCTGAGTCATGGGCATCCCATTTCTTCTGGGCTGCAAATCAACGCATTGAGCACAGCAATCAACCCGAAATATGAAATGAACAATTCTTTTATTCAAAAATCAATACGAGGAAATTGATCCCCAGCCTCCCCGGGCTTTATGGCACGATTCTGGTTCTGCAGAACAATAAAAGGCTGAGAGCTGTTTGCAAAGCAGGGGAGAACGGTTTCATTAGGGATGAAAACACGAGGAACCTGTGGCACCAGAGCCTGAGAACGTTTGGCTGCTTTTTATCCCAGGAAAAACGGCAGGAACTGGAGGTTTTTATCTCCCGGGCAGCTCAGAGTGCTCGGCTCAGTAAATTACAGGAGTGTTGGACACCTGAACTTCGAAGGATAATGAAGTTTGGGGTGGAGGGATTTCTTTGGCCCCACCAGCAACACCTGAGTCCACTCTTTGCCTCATTTGCACAGCGCCAAAAGTTCGTTATCTCATTAATTATCACCTGCATGGGGTTAATTTCTGTTTATTCCACTCCCAGGTGCAGAGTCAGTGGTGCTCTGTGGAGAGGTGAGTTTCAGTCCAGTGTTTTAAGCAGTTAAGTGCCCAATTTCTTTTTGGAAAGGTTCTGGTTTTGTTGATTTTGGGATGGAAAAGCTCTCCAGAGGTTTGGGAAGCTGTTGGATAAGCACTGGATGTGCAGAGCGTGCTGAGAGTTGCTCCCTGTGCCCCCTGTGGAAATGGAATCACCGCAGAATTGAGTGTCTCTTCCAATCCCCTTCTGGTGTGGGGCTGGAAAAGTTTCCGGCTGCCACCAGATCCCAAAAAATGGTTCCTTAGATGAGCTGCTGAAATTCCTTCTTTTGTGAAATCGCCAACTCCCAGCTGATCTCTCACTCCAGGTTTTCTTCCTGTGGATGTGCAGAGCAGGGAGGAGACTTTGGGAAAAGGTCCTCATGTGATACAGCCCATAAAAAGCAGCCATTAAAGGGATATCATAAAATACAGGCCTCGTTAAACCAAAATGACATCAAAGTGATGCCGTGATGCAGGAAAGAAACGTTCTGGTTTGGCTCTAGGGTTGTTGTTTACTTGTTTGTTTGTGTCTGAAATAATCCTTACCTCGATTTCTGTTTCCTTCCATAAATACACCAAATATTAGCTGGCTGGTTGATTCAGTTCCAGCTAAATATGGCTTTTGAACTTCAGATAGATCTTTTCGCTGCCCTAAAATGGCAATCCATGTGCAGGGCCACGCTTACCATGAGTAACAGATGTTGTGCCTGAAATACTCCTGTAAACAAGGCCTTGAAACGCGAGGTTTGGGAGGCTCGCACTATATTTAAGAACAACACCAAAAAAAAAGATCAGTTCCGTGAGGCCGTCATTGGGATCATTATTTCTGTCTCGGTGTGACAAATCTGAAGTCACCACGTGGCTTCCCACATTGCTGGAAACCTTTGTGCTGCTGCCGTGGGTATTTGTGCCCGCAGCTGGGTTTGCCTTTGCTCCCTCCAACAAACCCAGCCTCACCCAGGACTGGCCCGTTTCATGCCAGGGGACAAACCTCGGGTCACGTTCCTTTCTTTGAGGGGTGGCACCTCCCAAAGGCTCACCTGAACTGCAGGAAGTCACACAAAGGCACAGCTGATGCCTGGCTCAGGGCTGGCTTCTCTGTGAGCTGATGAGGGCATTGATCAGAGATCGGTTCCAATCACAGAGCCCTCGCTGGGCTTCCCATGAGGTAACCCATGGGACAAAGGTTTGTCCCCCCATCCCCTGAACTGTGGCCACCTCCCGGGGTGGCAGCCGGCCAGGCCTCCTCAGGATGGGGAAAAGGAAGGGTTTGGAGCCTTTTCGTGGCTGTGATGCCTTAGGTTTTAGCTTTCATATTTTTCAGGTTCTGTACTATTTAGTGTGTAACTCCGAAGTCTCCTGTAGCCTGTTAACTTCTGCTCTCTCATGCCAGGCAGACACAACAAAGCCTCTCCAGACCTGCTCTCCAGGGACACCCAGACCGTCCTAGGCCCAAACTGTGTAAACCAAAGACTCTAAAAAGGAGGGCAAGCTTGGGGAAGTGACATCATTAAACTGAAGCTTTAACTGGACAATTAACCCTGATATGTAAATGACCAAGCCTATAAAAGTGTGAAGAACTCGTGCCGTCCATCTCGGGGTCCATCCTGGCAGTGGCCTCTGGCTCCCCAGGGTGTGCCTTTGAAGGCCTTTTGAATAAATACCCACATTTATTCCCTTATTTTGTCTAGTCTCTGCTTCTAGGAGGACAGACAAGGCACCAGCTGCAGATTCCTCATGAGAAAGGGGCCGGTGCTCGTTAACCTTCCTGAAAGGGCGTTGAGAAGCGCTGGCCTTGCTCTGCTGCTGTCAGCATCACCTGCCCGGCCCATCAGGGCCCCAGGGAGCCCTCCCAGCTTGGCAGCACCTTGGAGCAGCATCAGGAGCCCCAGGTAACCCAACTCCTGCAGGCCTGAGGGAGCAGATGCCAGAGCTGTGACTTCCAAAGGTGCCCGGTCCTGGAGAGGGCTCAGGAAAACTTATTTATGGAGTGACCTTTTGCTGAGCTGTCTTCTGTGACAGCTGACAGGGCACAACACTCAAGCCTGAGGGTTTGGTGTCACCGTGGAAGGCAGGCGGGAGATGGGTTTGGGGTTTTGGTGGCTGGGAGAGGATTTGGGAGCCTCAATCCCGCACTGAGAGAAGCGCAGGCTCTGTTTGCTGTGTCCTCTCTGTTGTGTCTCTCCTGTCCTCGATCCTCCATCCTCAGAGGTTCTGTCTCCCCTTCACCCTTTTGGCCAAGCATCCATGGCCTGTGTCAGTCAAAACGAGCTGGGATAGCTCAAACTGTTTAAATCACAGGAGAATTAAGAGATGATGGCGTTATTGGGGGTTTATTCTGCGTGGCTGAGCTGGGACTGGAAGGTGGTTGCTGCTGCTGGGCGAGGGAGTGTGGTTTCCCCCAAAATCCCGGCCAAAACTCAGCAGTTCTGGTCTGAAATGAGCAATCTGATAAATGATGAACCCCTGAGGACAGAAACCTTCAGCCCCCACAGTAGCACCTGTGAGAAGATTTGGCCTTCTCAGGGAGCTGGATTTGCCTCTTAATTATTGGGAGGGCACTAAAGTGCAGTTGGTGATTTTGGAGACAAATGTGTCCATCCCCTGTGGAAAATAAACAGGAAAAAGAAAGGCAACAGTGTGGGAAAAATGGGGATTTTTCCTCTGTGGTTAAAGGGGAAATAAGTGCTTTACAAACTGCAGAAAGTGTTCTATGCTGATTGGTAATTAGCAATTATTAAAGGAGCTACTTATTCATATAAAAATACTGCTTAAAGCTGACGGGCTCAGGCTGGGATTGGAAAGCAAAGCGAGCTTCCTGCCCAGGCTTTGGAGCGCAGCGTGAGGGATTGACTTAACTGCTGGACTGCCCTGAGCCCCTCTGTGAGACGAAGTTGAAGGAATTAAGTATTTATAGATCAATACCTGTGCATCAAAGGGGAGCAGCCTCTGGCTGACCCTGCTGGAGGTGGGCAGAGGGAATTTGATGTCACCACGGCGCGTTTGGAGGTGCCACCTCTCGGCGCGGGATTCCTTTTCTCCGGGAGAGCATCCCGCAGCACCACGGTGAGGAGCCGAGGGGAAATGCCGATAAAAATGGCTTTAAATGGTTCAAAACCTGGGGGATTTCAACACCTGCCTCAGAGAGGTCTCACGCCCTTCCCCTCGCTATCCACTGCTGCTTTTTCCTTAAAAAAAATCCTGTGGGATGAGTTTGCATTGGCTTCTACCTACTTCCTCCAGCCCTGCACCAATGCTGGCTGGTGATGCCGTACCCACGAGGTGTTGCATTGATGGAATTGCTGTGATTAATCAAGACTGATGTGATTTGGGTGCTCATCAGGGGAGGAAGGCTCCAAGGAGAGAATCATGGAATAGGCAGGGCTGGAAGGGACCTTAAAGCCCATCCAGCGCCACCCCTGCCATGGGCAGGGACACCTTCCACTGTCCCAGGCTGCTCCAAGCCCTGTCCAGCCTGGCCTTGGACACTTCCAGGGATCCAGGGGCAGCCACAGCTGCTCTGGGCACCTGTGCCAGGGCCTGCCCACCCTCAGTGCTGCATTCTTCCTTAAACTTAATCCTAATCAACCCTCTTCTAATTAGAGCCGTTATCCCTTTTCCTACTGCAGCAGGTGCTCCTAAATATTTGTCCTTAACTTTCTTCTATTCCCCCTTTCAGTGCTGAAAAGCTGCAGGGAGGTTTTTCCCGGAGCCTTTTCTCTTCAAACTTCCTAAATGAAACTATTTTAGTCATGAAAGGACAGAAAATTTTACACAGGGGAAGCCCAGGGGCTCCTCAGGCGAGTGTGGAGAAAAAACAGCTCGTGATCACCCCTCAAGGACTGACCCTGCCCACAGCAGGGAGAGCGGCTGCTCCCGCAGCTCCGGGGGCTTGGAGAGGAGAGGAATTGCCGGGATGCCGGTCCCCGGAGTCCCAGCTCGGCACGGAACAGCCCTGCTCCGGAGTTCTCCTGGAAACAGGTGGAAAAGTTGGGGTTTATTCCTTCAGGAAGGCGCTCGTGTCCTTGTGCTGAGGGCAGAGCACATCCCAGCCCTTCCAGAGCTCATCCCAACCCTCCAGAGCACATCCCAGCCCTTCCAGAGCTCATCCCAGCCCTTCCAGAGCTCATCCCAACCCTCCAGAGCACATCCCAGCCCATCCAGAGCACATCCCAGCCCATCCAGAGCACATCCCAGCCTTTCCAGAGCACATCCCAGCCTTTCCAGAGCACATCCCGGCCCATCCAGAGCACATCCCAGCCCTTCCAGAGCACATCCCAGCCCATCCAGAGCACATCCCAGCCTTTCCAGAGCACATCCCAGCCTTTCCAGAGCACATCCCGGCCCATCCAGAGCACATCCCAGCCCTTCCAGAGCACATCCCAGCCCATCCAGAGCACATCCCAGCCTTTCCAGAGCACATCCCAGCCTTTCCAGAGCACATCCCGGCCCATCCAGAGCACATCCCAGCCCTTCCAGAGCACATCCCAGCCCATCCAGAGCACATCCCAGCCTTTCCAGAGCACATCCCAGCCTTTCCAGAGCACATCCCGGCCCATCCAGAGCACATCCCAGCCCTTCCAGAGCACATCCCAGCCCATCCAGAGCACATCCCAGCCTTTCCAGAGCACATCCCAGCCTTTCCAGAGCACATCCCGGCCCATCCAGAGCACATCCCAGCCCTTCCAGAGCACATCCCAGCCCATCCAGAGCACATCCCAGCCCTTCCAGAGCTCATCCCAGCCCATCCAGAGCTCACCCCAAGCCCCAGGGCCAGTCCCTTGCTGCCACCGTGTGTCGGGCCAGCCCTTGAACACCTGCAGTCTCTGAGGTGCTTTTTGCCGGCGGAGTTCACAGGGAACCGCGAATTTCTCATCCTCGAACCTCTGGAATTTTCCTGCTCAATGCCAAGACCTCCAAGTGCTCCATTTCCTCCCTGCCCCTGGATCCGAGCTGGCTTCCGTCTTTTTAGCACGCTCCACCCCGCGGAGGGATTTAAATCCATTTTAAATTCAGTTGTTGTGTGCCTTTACAGCTTTAACACAAAGAACGTGTGACGGGAAATCGAATTGATCTAAATCCAAGAATAGTTCCTTTGGCGTCAATAAATGTGATTTTTTTTTTCCATATAAAAAAGGGATTGAACTGAAATCTCAACAGGTAAATTTTAATTCCAAAAGTGACCAGAAGGATGAAGGAATAAAAGCTGTGTGCTGAAATAATCTATTAAAAATAGCCTGGGGGTAAATAGTAAATTCAATTCACAAACTTTTTTTTGATCAGTGAGTTCATTTTTAGGAAAATCCCGGGAAGAAGAGCTGGGAAAGGCTGGTGGGAGCTGGCAGAGCGAGGCGAGGGAGGCCTCGCCCACAAGAGGGAGCTCAGTGAACGCAAATAAAAGAGCCTAAAATCGGTATCGCCGTGAAACCTCCTCCATGCCCGCGATTAAACGGGAAAAGCACAATGGGAAGCAGCATAAATTCATATTTTAGTGCCGTTCGTGCTTAGATTCCCAACAATTCCCTGGGTAACTTTGCCAAAGAGATCAAGGACGAGTCGTGGCACAGTCACAGCTCTGGTGATCCGACGATTCCCAAGCTGGCTGGAGCAGAGGAGTTTCTCAGAACCAACTCGTACAGGTTTGGAGGAGATAAAACAAGATTTTTGGATGGATAAGGCCTTGTACAGATCCGTAAATCTGCTGCTGGTTCATACCTGAAGAAGGTTTATGCTGTGGGCTGGGAACATGTTTTTTTCCTTCCATTTATATCAAGAGTGCAATAAAAAATTATTAATTCTCACAAATTCGGGCGTAAAGGGAAGGTGGAGAAGGCCCTTGGTGGTGTTGCACAAGTCAGGCTTCAGGTTCCAGGTTATTTGTGCAGCTCCCTGGGTTGGCTCTTTGCTCAGGGCAGTAAATTAGTAAAGAAAAAAAAATCCAACATCCTTTTGAATCTCTTAATTATATAAAAGTCACCAAACTATAGGAATTTATTAAAATGAATACTTGGAGGAGGGGAAAACAAAGCATCAGAGGCCACTTTCTAGAAGCTGCCGGGTATTTTGTTGTCTAATTTTGACATATCTGGGCTTTTTTTTTTCTTTCCACTCTCCGTGTTCTCATCCAAAACCGGAAGCAGAATTCCTGAAATGAGGCAGGCAGAGCCTCTTCCTGACAGCAAAACAAAAGTTCAACTCCAGACCATTTATCCAAAGGAAAACCCCGATTTCTGAACATCTGGGGAGTTTTGGAAGGGTCTTTGAGTAACCCCTGGACGGGGCAGGGAGCTGAGCTTTGCCAGGAGAATCCCTGGGCTCGCGCTGCTGTGCTGGGAGCTGGGTTTGGGGCCAAACCTCCCACCCTGGATCCCTTTCCCATCCCCACGGAGCCCCCGGCCCCCGCGGAGGGGCCGCCGGGTCGGTGCCCGCGCTCGCCGGGGTGGTCGGCGCTGGGGAAAGCCGAAAGCAAACACGGCCCAGCTGCAGCCAGATGTGGGGAGCGTTCAGGGTCACCGGGCCTCCCCGCGCTGGGCAGCACGTGGCCCCGCTCCCGCTCCGAGGGAGAAGCCTCAGCAGCCATCCCTTTCCAAGGGGAATCTCTGCTGCTCTTCCCGAAGCTTTGGAGCGCTCCAAGCGCTTCCTGAGCCCTCAGGGCTGGGCCGAGCACGCCCAGCTGGACAATTCCCAAGCTGTCCCCACTGGCAGTGGGTCCTGTGTGAGGTCTTTTCCCGGGATAGCTGCGTTTTCCTGCTGCATCCATCAGGATCAATGAACCCCCTCCCCAGAACCCCCTTGGTTTGATTTTCCTGGGGAGGGAGATTCCAGAGGGGATTTGCTCCAAATCCCTCCGGCTCTGGTTGATCTCTTGGGCAGGGAGAATTTTCCTCATTGTCCAAGGGAAGAAATCCTGCTTATTTGTGGGATGAGACAAGGTTTTGTATTACCTTTATTTGCTTTTGTGTATCTTCAGTGGATATTCCTGGGAACATCACTTGCAATCAGTTCCTGAACTCAAATCAATTTATTTACAAGTCTCAGGTCACGGATTTGGAGAGATCCTCTGATCTGGAGAGATTCCCCAAGTCTCAGGGGATGGATTTGGAGTGATTCCCCAGTTTGGAGTGATCCCCAAGTTGGGTGAGATTCTCCAAGTCTCAGGTGATGGATTTGGAGTGATCCCCAAATTTGGAGAGATTCCCCAACTCTCAGGTGATGGATTTGGAGAGATCCCCAAATTTGGAGAGATTCCCCAACTCTCAGGTGATGGATTTGGAGAGATCCCCCAGTTTGGAGAGATTCCCCAAATAACTTCTTTTAAAATCCCCCCGAGAAGAAGTTTCTGTTCTCTCCTTGCCCTGTGCAAGGGGCAAATCAATGTTTGCGATTACAGCCTGATCGTGTTCAGATCACAGAAAAATGAGGCAAGACCAGGGTTTTCCTCTAAAATTGGATTTAATAAAATACTCCCTCAGGAAAGCACGAAGGGAAGAATGAAAGGAATGACACTGAAGGACAGCAGGAGAAAAAAACCACCGAACAAACTGCCAGAAATGTTCCCAATTTCCAGTGATTCCACTTCCATGTCCTGAAGTGACGCAATCCATCCAGGATTGGTCATGGCACAATAAATCACACTCAGCCATGGGAGGATCTGACCTGCTGTTTCTGTAGAGAGCCTATTGCAGACGGACAGACGTGGATTTAAATTCCTTTTTCAGTCCGTGCAAAAAAATGCTGCAGAACTCTTCAAGCTGACCAGACCTATTAATTTTAATTTTTTTTTACCAATAACAGCCAGAATGTAAAATTACTGTAAATATATTCATTCCATGATTTTAAATATTGAAAATAAACATAATAATTACCATGAAATACTTCTTTTACCACTTAGTCACATTTTTAGGGACTGAAATCATCCCTAAGACTGTGAAAAGTTTTGATGCATTTAAGATTTCTTTTATCAGATAAATCCAAGTCTGTAGCCTTGATAAACAGCCCAGGACCTCCCTCAAGGGAAAAACTTAGACCAGGAGTCAAAGGAATATCCAGACTCCTTGGGATGATGATGGGACACCACCTTTGTTCCTAAATGGACCTTCCCAATAAAAATATAAATTTACATCACAAAGGAGAAGGAAGATGTTGTTCTTCCTGCTCTTCCTTCAGCTTGGATTACATTAAAATAAAACCTTTAATTTCCAAGGCTTTCCTGGGATGCAGTTGAGGCTCCTCACGCTCCTGACTCATGAGCAGGAATTGGACAGGTTTAAGGATGGGATTAAGTTGTGTATTTGTTGGGAGCTCCTCAGAGCTGTGTCACTTCCTGTTGCTTCCGGCTCTGCTCCATGAACTTCAATTTATAGCCAGCAAGATGCCAGTGAAATGTTGGAATGGGAATCCTGGGGGGTTTTTCCAGGCCAGATCTTCACCTACATGGGTGCTCATGGCCCTCAGCAAGAATTTACTCTTCAACTCTGGGAATTGGATCAACAGTCACACGTGAAATAATTAAGAAATATATTATGATAACAAATGCAGGTGGCAATGAAGACACAAAGCTTTTACTTTTCCCTGCCCGTATTTTCTCCCGTTTGTGCTTTCCCTGTGTCCTCCTCAACTCTGCCTCCCCCAGAGCAGGAGGAAAGGTCCGGCAGGAGGAGGAGGAGGAAGGACCATCTGTGGTGGGACGAGCGCTGAGCCCCCGAGCCAGAGCTGCCTCGAGCCGCAATTCTCACGATCCCGGGGCTGAACTTTGTAAATAGACTTGGCAAGGGCTCCGGCCTGCAGAAAACAGCCTCGGAGAGGGAGAAATAAATAAACAACCAACCTTCCTTCCTTCTCTGCAGTGCCTGCTCTGCCCTCTGACCCACCTCCAGAGCACACATGTGGCTGCTCCGCTGAAAATTGGTTTGTGGGTTTGATTTTGGTGCTGGAAAAGGCAAAGCTCCTGCTTGTCTTTATTTCTGCTCTGTCTCTGAGGGGCAGAGCCTGTCCTCAGCCAAGTACAAAGGGGACAAGGTGCTCATCTTATCCCAGCTCTGATTTAAAGTCTCGGGATTAAGACACCGAGCTTGGGTGTGAGTGAGAAGTTCCTTCAGGACTGAACAGTTTGTGTTTAATTTTAGAGACGGCCACTGATTTTTGTACTCCAGAAACGCCATGGGCCCTAAATCTACCCCTCCCATCTCCCCATTGTCCCCCCGTGCCAATAAACACGATGGAGAACGGGCAGTTGGGAATGCCGAGTCTTTGCAAGCCTCACTCCATGTTGGAGAGAGCTCTCCCCGCCCTGATCTCTGGAATTGCTGAGAATCCTCCTGGAAAATCAGCAAAATATTTTTACAGCTGATATCCCTTAAAGCTGGACTTAGGAAACTCCACGTTCTGTAATTCCAGCACCGATGCAGCAGCCAGGGAGTACCTGGAGAGCGTCGAGTGTTTCTCAAGGCACCCAGCATCCTTCAGCAGATGGTGCCTCACTGGTCTTAGGACAGCAGAAACCAGAGAATCCCAGGATCATTTCGGTTGGAAAAGGCCTCTGAGATCATCAAGCCCAACCTTTGAAGGAACACCACGTTGCCAACTGCTAAGTGCCGTGTCCAGTTGTTTCTGTGGCAAGAAAAGTCTCAGCAATTCCCAGGAAAAGCCATTCCCTGAGAAGTGCTGCGCCCGTTGGGTAAATCCTGCCTGCTGCTGCTGTGGGATATGTTGGGATGGTGCCCGGAAACCTGAGCCAGGGAAAACCCATCCTCGGTGTCCCAGCCGTGTCCTGCATCCAAAGGGGAGCGCTCAGCCCTCTCTTTGGAGCTCATTTGCATTCCAGAGGCAGCTCCATCATTCAGGGCAGGAAGAAAAAGCCGCTCAGCCCTTTTTAATAAGCTGGGGAGCCCGAGGATTGCCCACCTCTGATTTCCCGCAGGGCTGGCAGCAGGGCTGGGGAGGGCAGCGCGATTCCGACTGCGCCTGCCCCGGGCGCACAAAGCCGGGCAGGAATTCCCTGGCTCCTGCCCCGGGCTGGCTGCAGCTCCTGGCCAGAGCTGAGCTGCATCTGCCTCTCCCAGCCAGTCCCCGAGGGGGAATATCCAGACGCCGTCACCTCAGCGCACGGAGGGATCCGTGTATTAATCCACCTTTTTGCTGAGTGGAAGTCTGGCTGCTCCCTCCTGATACTGTCCAGCTCCCTCGGTCTGTTCCCGTTACAAGACCCACACAAAAGAACATTTTCGTCTCTTCTTTCTTCCAGAAATGGGAAGACTTGAATGCTTTTTTTTTATTATTGTTTGGTTTTGTGTTTCTCCTTTCTCCTGGGTCTTCTTTTGACTGACTGGGATTTTTCATGGCTGGATCAGGGAGCTGGACATTCCCCTTTGTTTCGGAAGCACTGGGTGATGGATCACATTTTAATTGGCGTTGAGGTTTCCAGAAAAAGGGAGCACCACAGGAAGTTATTAGAATAACAACACTCTGCATCTGCACAGGAATTAAAACTGCAAATGGACGGGGCATATTAATTGCTACCAAATGCTTTGGTTTTCCCCTGCCTCCCAAAGCCCAGCTCAACAAAAGCTTGGGTTGGGAGGTTTGTTTTTAACGTCTCTTTTCTTGTCTTTCCCTTCCAGCAAAAGTGTAAGCGATGAAATTTGTAGGATTTCAGCCTTCTGGAGAAAATTCTCTCTGCAGAGAGTTTCAAAGCCTTTGCAAAGGAGATAAACACATTTGTTTTGACAGGGAGGACACTGATGGCTGCAGACAGACCCAGCCTGGCCAAGGCTCTCGTTCCCACAGCACGAATCCGAGCGTGGGCTCCGCCGGCTCCTGCCAAAGCCGCTCAGAATATTTTGCCTTCCCTTTTTTATTTTTCCCCTAAGAAATTATCGATGTCACCGAGCTGCATCTCTCGTTGCAGCAGTAACAGATTGTGAGTGGTTTTTCTTTCGCTTGCTGGGTTCTTTTTTTAGTTTTGTAAATGAAAGGAGGAAAAGCAGGAGGGAAAAAAGCAAATTTAACTCACAGATACCTAAAAACTCTTTCAGCCAATTGAAACCCAGTTTTTTTTTTTCTCAAGAAAGGAGAAGCTGTAAATGTTTTGGGCTACAGTGAGTGCTTCAGTGCCTTCTTTTCTTTTTATCTTTGATTTATTCCCACACGTTAGTTCTCTCTGTTCCTGAATTACTCCAGGAATTTTCCCTTTTCCTACGCCTTAAAGGCAATTCCCAACCCTCAATAAGTGTAACAGGACATACCTGGAACTGGTGGATTTCTGGCATCTCTTGTTGATAATTGGATTTGATATTAGAGGTCTTTTCACACTTTAACTAGTGTATGATTTAATGAGTTTGTTATACTACACAGAGCAGGTCTCCACGGATGGAAATTGGTTATGGGCAGTGTCTCAAATCCATGGAAAATCCACGATGTGTTTGTCACATCACAAAGGGAAAATTTAAAGGGAAAATAAGGATGGAATTTAAACCAATTTAATGAGATTATTCTG
Organism: Struthidea cinerea; assembly: GCA_013397865.1. NCBI lineage: Eukaryota > Metazoa > Chordata > Aves > Passeriformes > Corcoracidae > Struthidea > Struthidea cinerea. The sequence continues at coordinate 82,884 of VZTI01003721.1, forward strand.
CATTTCCACTACCACAAGTATTAATTTAACGTAGATATTGGTGGCTGTTAGAGTTTAGGTGATAATCACATAAAGCCTCAGCCTTTGGAGTTAACATTTTCCCAAGAGAGCAAAATTCTCAGATGTCTCCTTGCTCTTGGTGATGCTTCACGACCAAGGCTGAACCAGGGCTGGTCCAGAAGGAGAATTCTTATAAAATTGAGGTTGTTTTTTGCTGTCACCAACTTGCTGCGCAACCTGCTCTTTGTTTTCCACCCTGGAAATAGGAAATCCTGAAAACGCCCCACTTTGGGAAGGACTCAGGTGGGTTGTTCTGTGATCTGCAGAAATTCCAGCTCTTGGCAGCTGAAACCCAGAATTTCTTCAGCTCTTCATGTGCATTTCATGGATCCAAATATTGGCTCATTTTTCTCCCCAGAGAGAAGATCTGCACACTCCGAGGGGATTTGGCATTGGGACGGGGCTGTGGGACAGATCCCGAGAGGATGTAAAATGCCTTGGGAAAGGGCACATCCCTGCCATCAAACCTTTGGGATTTTGGTCTTCCTTGGAAGGACGTTCATCTCCTGGGATCTCTTTGGCTTCCTCACTCTATCGAACAGGAACAGCCCCTTCTGCTCAACACCAACTTCAAATGACTTCTCGTTGTCTCTTGTAGAACAGGGGGGAAAGAGAAAGGGAAAGGGAAAGGGAAAGGGAAAGGGAAAGGGAAAAAGGACAAAAGAAAAGGAGAAGGAAAAGGAAAAGGAAAAGGAGAAGGAGAAGGAGAAGGAGAAGGAAAAGGAAAAGGAAAAGGAAAAGGAAAAGGAAAAGGAAAAGGAAAAGGAAAAGGAAAAGGAAAAGGGAGAGAAGCACAAAAGAAAAGGAGAAGGAGAAGGAAGAAAAGGGAAAGGGAAAGGGAAAGGGAAAGGGAAAGGTTTATCTCAAGCTGCAATTTCAGGGCAGCCCTTGAAAGGTGTAAAAGCCTCCACGGATCTCCTCAGCCCTTGGCCTCACTCCCAGCTGGGCTTGGCTGGGAATCCCCCAGTGCACAGGTGGGATTTTAGGGAAATAAACAGCACCATGGGGATGTCAAGTGCTGGTTGAGAAATCCAAGCCCAGGCTCCTCCGTGTCCTGGTCTTCCTCTCCCATCCTGCACATCTGGGACTCTGGCATCCGTCCTGGAGGAAGGACACGCAGCTGAAACACAGAGAGCCAGGCCAAGGAGGCAGGCAAGGCAGATTCCTCCTGCGTGGGATGCGGATGGAGGCTGTGCAGAGAGAAGGAAAGCCGAGACCTGGAACCCTTCAAGCTCAAGGAGGCACCACAAAAACCATGTTCACTGCCCGGTGGTGTCACTTCTGCCACGCTTCCAGGGACGGCCCCTTGCTTTTCAGGCCAAAGAGGTTCCTGAGAGCCCTGTGTTAGGATTTTATCAGCAGCACGGGTAACTGACAGTTCTGCTGTTTAAAGCTGTCTGACATTTGAAATTCCGCGCGTGTGTGGGGAATGTTTGTGTGAGTAACGCGTGTGTGAGCCACCAGTGAGATCTGCAGGGTACAAACGTGTCCCAGGTCCCTGGTGACATCGCAAGATGCTCTTTCTGTGCTTTATTTTGGCAATGTTGATCATTCTCTGTTGTCACTGCAGAACTGCAGGCAGACCTGGCACACACCAAGCATGGTTCCACTCTCTCTCTTCCTGGAGATCTGAGGGTTTCCCCGAGCGTGGCTCTCCAGGGTCATCCTTCTCCTTCCTGAAGTGATGGATCAGCCAGCAGGGAACACCAATCCCAGATCTTCCACAGGGCCACGGATGAGGAGCAAATTTAGCCCTAAATGACGTGAGCATGAAGGGAGCGGGAGGAGGAGGGATGGAGGAGCTTTAGGATGCTCCAGCAGGGAAGTCCCCAGGTAAGCTGCAAACCCACGAACCCGAGGGAGATGCCAAGCTCATTAGCATATTCAGAGCCACGGGATAATCAGGAAAGGAAAACAAAACCGGGAATGTGGCCATTGAAAGCACTGTGTGGAGCAGTGGCCCAGCGCCAGCGCCCCGCTCCAGCTCCTCTCCCTGCCCTGCCTCGGGACTACAAAGCCATGGCAGGGAAAAACCAACACCACTACCGAAAAACCAACCCCTCCGAAGCCTCCCTGGCAACAATGGTCTGTCAGGCGTGATTTAGTGGGGCTGCAGCCCCCGGGCAAGCTTCAGTGAGCAATCTCAATCCTCGGGGTTCCCACACTGGGCCGCTGCCCTGCGCCTCCCCGCACACAAAGGCACGAGGAGCGGGGCAGTAAATGAAGCTGCGGCCTTTGTGTCCCTGTGTGGGGGCCTGGCCGTGGGGGAGGCAGGAGAAATGAAGTGTGAAATGTGATATGAAATCAATTTCTACTCTCGGGGAGGGAGGGGTGGATTTTGTCACGGGCTCAGGGATACCCAGGAATAGATTCTTCATCCGTTTGCTGAGGTGCTTAAAGAAAACCTGTCTTTTCCTCCTGACTTTGCCCATTCCCACCTTTTTTTTTGTATTGAAGGTATTTATAATTGTGAGGAGCTGGCCTCCCTCTTGATCCGCCTCACAAAACAACAACAGCCCATCCTCTGTGGAATCACAGCCCCCCGCGGAATATTTGTGGGTTAGGGGTGGCCTCCTCTTTGCTGTGCCCCGATCGGAGTTTCTTGCACTCTCTCTGCCCATGTCACCACCCCGCTGCTCCAGATGGTCCCTCCAGGAATATCAGAGAGGATTTTGGTGGAGAAACAAACACTGCCCCCCATGCAGCGTGTCCTCACTTCCAATAAATGTGTGCAGCTCCGTGGGTGTCGGCAGGGAGCAGGAACTCCTCCGTGCCTGGAGATGCGGCCTCCAAGTGTGGTTGTTTTCTTTTCCTTCCCTGGATTTTTGTATTCAAGCTGCTCCTGATGGGGAGTGTGGGATTTCTGCAGTAACGCGACAAAGATAAAGAGCAGGAAATCAAACACGGTGCTTTGGACGTGGTGGGGAATAAGAAGAGCAGCGTTTATGTGATGAGATATCCCAGGAATAAACTGCCAAATGACATCATCAATTAGATAATCCCAAACAATTGCCTCCCCAGCATCTCCCACATCCCCTCCTCCCAGGACTTGCAGCGATAATCCTCCCTGCTCTGTGGATTCCAGCAGCTGGATGGCTTAAAATCAACTTGCTACTATAAGTGTTCCCTCTTTTCTCCTGGAAATGTCGGAATTCCCTGCTCCTTTCCCACCCCCAGGTTCTTCTGAGCTGTTCACTAGTCCAGGCTCATTTCTGCATCACCAGCAGCCCAGCAGGACCACGCCTGAGCCAGGGCAGGGGCAGCCGCCTCTCTGCTGTTTGTCTGCCTCTCCCCACCCCGGTTTTCCCCGCACATTTTTGTGCTGAGCCCGGTGTCACTGCCCAGTAAACAGCGGGGGATGATCCTCTCCGGAAGGTGCTGCATTCCATCCGGGATTCCTACCTTTCCTGGGGAGGGCAATGTGGAGGAACCCTTCTGGCAGCCACACCTGGGCCGGGCTGTGCCACTCGGGAATAGGGAGCAGCTTTTGGGGTGATTGAGGGTGGTTTGGGGGCTCCGTGTTGGTGACACCACAGAGCAGCCCCAGCACCTTCGGGGTGGGCTCTGCCACCAGGAAAGCTCTTCCCATAAATCCAGCCTGTGCTACCCCTGCCTGGCTCTCACGGCAGAGGCACTGAAGGCTCGGACACCTTTCCTTTTCCACGGCACAGGCTGCCAGGAGGGACCTGACCATGGAGTTTTGCTCCAGGTGAATCCCAGAGTGCCGGAGTTCAGATGATCCTTCCCTGACATGTTCAGCATCCCAGCCCGGAGGGGCTGAGGAAGATGCTGCAGCACGGCTGTTAAATGCCAGCTGTCACACCCCTTAATCCACTTAGGATGCTCTGTTTGCTTTGGGAACTGTAATAAAAGCCATAAATGCACCTCCACAAGCTTCACACCAGCTCAATTATTTTTGCCTTGTAGGGCTTTGATTTATCTCCCCTCAATTACCGTTAAACACGGCGACATCATCCAGCAATAAAACCCACCGACATCATCCAGCAATGAAACCCACCGACATCATCCAGCAATGAAACCCACCGACATAACTCAACAACAAATTTCTTCTGCCCCTTCCTGCCACCTGCTGATGGCAGCACAGAGGTGCCCACGGTAGGTGGGACTGCAATTCCTGCCGGGAATTCTCCCGGGTGTTGGATTGCGGCTGCAAAGCAGCCCGGCCTGATAAAGGCAGTTGTTCCTGTGCTCAGCACATTGTTCACTCCCTCTCCAGATGGAACAGATTAGCCGGGCCCTGAAATGTTGTTAAATAAAATACGCAAAAAGAAAATACAATTATTGCTAAAGTGAAAACATACCGCATGGGATTATTAAAAGACCAAGATGTTTTACATTTGAAGGATGTTCTGCAGGGGTTTTTTTTCAGCCTTCATGCACCAAAAGCTTGCAGGGGTAGTGTTAAACTTTTCCATGTGATCTCAGGGAGCTCTCCCAGTGCATGGCTCTGCCAGCGATGGGGTTGCCCTCTGTCCCTGGCCAAGTGCTCAGGGCTGTGGGGTGGGAATTCCAGGGGCCCAAATCCGTGTTTCCTGCTCCTGCACTGAGCACCAGGCATGCTCGGGAGCAGGGCCTTGGCAGAGTTTGTAAAGGGCAGATTTCTTGTGCTGCTTCTTCCCCATGCCCAGGTGGAGTGGAAACCTTTGGCCAGGAGAATTCCCAGCTGTCAGAGGAGTTCCCTGAATGTAATTTCTCCCCAGACTCCACCTCTGGCTGTCATTTCCCACCAGATCCCATCTGGGCATAACTGTGTGCAAAGGCCCAAGACACCTCCAAAACTCTCCAAGTTTGTGTGCTGTGATAAGCTCAGTCTAACAACCACTGTTGATTTTAGTAGCACAGAGGGACCTTAAAGACCATCTTGTCCCATCCCCATGGGCAGGGACAACTCCCACTACCCCAGGTTGCTCCAAGCCCCGTCCAAGCTGGCCTTGGACACTTCCAGGGATCCAGGGACAGCCACAGCTTCTCTTTAATAAATCCTGGCAAAGATAATTCCGAAAGGATTCTGCAAGCCTTGATCTATCGAGGTTCACCTTGGGCTGGAGTTGTTTACTGATTACAGGGATATCACAGGAGGTGGGAGGTGCTTGTGGATAACGTGAGGCCTGCAGTGATTTTGGCTACAGAAAACACAGCTGAGTTTAAAATAACCTGGGTGAGTCCTCAGTGAGTCCTCAGCTCAGAGAGTTCGGCAGCACCGCCTTGATGAGTTTATTCGAGCACGTGTTTAATGTCTTTTCTGGATCTGGCTGCAGCGAGGCCAAACCTTGCAGACATCTTCAGGTGTGTGGTGATAATAAATCACTTTTTAAATGCCTTAGAAGGGGAGTTCTGAGCGAAGCTGCATCCGTTAACATCCCGGGTCTCTCCTGAGCCTCACTCCACCTCCTTAATGTCCCCCCACCTAAATCACCTCGCTCATGATGGATGAAAAATAAATGCAGCTCCTTGAAACCGTTCTCTCCCATTTGGTTCTGAATGACCGGGGCCATCCTGGTGACTGGTGGCTGATGACAGGACTTGTCCCCAGAAGCCCGGCCTGGCTTTTCACCAGGCTGTCACTCACCGAGGACATTTCCACTGGAAACGAGTCCCTGTGGGATGGGGCTCGGGGGGGATGCTCAGCCACATCTGCGCTGCAGAGCACAGCTGGCGAGGCGGGGCCGGCCCCTCATTAATGGCTCATTAATTAGGGAGCAGTTATTAGACAGCAACCTGGAAAGGCAAAGCTGGAAATAAAAAAATCAATCCCCACTTCAATCAGATTTTCTTGCAGCCACATGGAAAATTCCACCCCCAAAGAATTTGGTAGAGCCCCCCCAAAGGCTGCCCTAATTAAGGTGTTTGGTCAGCAGGAGAGTGGCAATTTCTGCCACACAAAACTCCTGAAATGGTGAAAATGCCTTCAAAATAGAACACAAAACAGAGCCCAGCTGATTTTTACAAGGTCCCTTCAAAAGAACCATGAATTTTTAGCAGAATTCTGATGATTCCAGGGTGTTTTTCCACATCGTGGTACCTTGAGAATGCATAAGGGTGCAGGTGTGGGTGTGTGAGAGCATAAAAACATAAATATTTGTTTAAAATACTGGTATTTTCTGTTCTAAGAGAAAAAGTGCAAGGCTGTGGTACATCCAAAATGCTGCTTTTTTAGCATGCAGGAATATTTCTCTGGTGGAAAACTTTGCAGAAAACCAAATATTAGGGGAAGGATTGTGGAATGTGTTTGCCATGGCAAAGGTAAAATCAGCGATGGGGAACTGCTGAGCGCTGCTCTGCATTTGAAAAATGTTTGCAGATTCATGGAAAAGTGGGAATGCAGCAGAAGGAAAGGGAGCTGCTGCTGATGACAACTTTCTTTCCTCTAAAAAACAACTGCCTTGTGGCAGCCTGGAGTGGAAGTGATGGACTAAGAGGAGTTTTGTGTCATTTCCCAAGTGGGAAATCTGCTCCAGGATGGACCAGGATCTTTGTCCCCATGGGAAGGCAGCACGGTCCTGCTGGGGAGCTCTCAGGGATGCTGGTGGGACAAAGGGACACCAATTTCAATCAGCTTTTCCACTGCCAATCCTTCACCTTTTTACTCCATCCCCATCACAATCAAATCTCACCGATTATTCCCAAATGCTGGTTTCAGAGCATTCCTAAATTCCTGAGGGACCAAGTTGATGTCTCGATGCAGTTTTACTGTTAATTAAGTGTCTTTCCACCAGATCCTCTCTGAAGCCCACACCTAAGCCCCAAAACCCCTCATCCATGCAGCGACTCCAGCCCAGCACTGAGGGCTGGCAAACCGGGGCATGCAGTTTCACCTTGGATTTAAACCTGGTTTAAACCTGAGCTGTGCCACAGCCCCCCCAGGTGATTTTATCGAGTCACCTAATCCATCAGGATCTCAGCTTCCCCAACCAGCATTCAGGAAGAAAAGCGTTTTCCTCCATCCCATGAAGCGTTTTGCAAAGAGGCCTCTGTGATGTACTTAGGGATTTCCTCTGTGGAAGCTGAAACACCTCGAATCCTGTCAGAACCCCTCCAAACGTTCCAGCCCAATAAAGTTCAAATGGGGAATAACACATTTGTTAAAAGAGGCACGACTTTATGCCGGGAGGATGACATGGCCAAGAGACCATACATCCCTCCAGAAAAAAAAAAAAAAAAAAGTTAAAAAAATGAGGACAAGATTATCCAGCCAACATAAACTGGAGTGGCGTGGTCGGGGTTTTTAAGATTTTTAGAGACACTTGGAATGAAAGAGGGAAAAATCCCACAGCCAAGGCTCGGGCACCGCACAGCCTGTGTACACTGCAGGAGGAAACCTGGGTTATGAGCAAATATTTTAGTACAAATCAAATGCCTTCCAGGGATAAGCAGCTGGGAAGGCGGGAAGAAATTAATATTGGGAGCTTTAGAACTTCCCAGAACTATTCCCTCCCTCCTTGATTGAGGGAATTAACTTTTATTTTATTAACTTTTTAATGCCCTTCTCCCATCCAGGGTGCTCGGAATGGCTTCTCCCCTCCTCCAAAAGGGCTGCCCTGGGGATGTTGCTCTTCTCAGGGTTTAAGTAGCAGCTGGCTGTGATTAAGTGGATCGGGAGGATCAGTGCTTGATTAACTTTGTGCTGCTCCTGCTTTGCTCAGGTTCCTGCAGGAGAATTAATCCCTGGGTTCAGGAGAATGTTGGGCTCTAATGGATACCAGACCCTGGGAGCCCACCCAGTGCCAGAGCCTGGTCTGGACACGTTCAGGCTTCATTCTCCTGTCCTGCAGAGGTGAAACTCCTGTGGGCTCTGAGCGGAGCTTTGCTAGGCTGGGTTGTAGTGCAGGTGTTCATAAACTCACCGAGTTTCCACCCAGCTCCGTGTCTTGGGCTGTTATTCTGTTATTGCATTTTCCATCCCTGGGTTGGGAGGGACCCCAAAGCCCGTCCAGTGCCACCCCTGCCACGGGCAGGGACACCTCCCACTGTGCCAGGGTGCTCCAGCCTGGCCTTGGGCACTGCCAGGGATCCAGGGGCAGCCACAGCTGCTCTGGGAACCTGTGCCAGGAACTCCGCACCCTCCCAGGGAACAAATTTTCCCCGATATCCCGTCTAAGACTCCTCTCCTTTGCCTTAAGGCCATCGCAGGTGGCTGGGCAGGCACAGTGTTCTCAACCAGAATAAATTCTAGGTAACGCCAGCAGAACTGCAGGCTGTAAATGATGTTTATTTTGCATCAGAAACAAATAAACAAATCCTGGCAAAGATCATTTTGAAAGGAATCTGCAAACTTTGGTCTACCAAGGATCACTTTGGGCTGGAGTTCTTTACTGATTGCAGGGATATCACAGGGATCTCACACAGAAAATCAGATTTTCTCAATTGAAACTACAGTGGTGATTGAAAGAAACCCCAAAACTTCAACCTCTGTAATTGTAACATAAGAAACACCAGGCTCTGAGTGTATAAAATGTTCTTTTATTACCCAAAATAGATGGACACGCTTTGCTGGAGGGAGATCTCTGAGCAGAGCTCCTTGTCCAAGCCCCTGGAAAACAAGGGATGTCCTTTCAGCAGGGACAGTCATGCAGGGGACTTGATTTGCTGCAAAGACAGGAGAATTTATCCATCCTTTGCAGAAAGTGACACTCGCTGGCCAAAACCTCACTCTGAGTGTCCCCAGGCGACCAAGCCTAAGCCAGGTTTTATAATGTCCTTTTCCTTTTTCAAACTGAGCCCCAGGAAGGGGCAGGGAAAGCGAGATGAGCACAAAGTAAATCCAAATTCTTCTATTAATGAGCATCATTAAGTGATCAAAAGTAGCTCTGCCAGTGCTGTCATTTCCCGCTGCAGAGAAATCCTACAAGAACCCTAAATCCATAATTGAGCTGAGGAAGCTGCTCTCCCAAGGAGCTTCTGGTTCATTGAAACTGTAATGTAAAAATAGTAAGAATTAAAAAAAGAAATAAAAATCAGGAGAGTGCAAATGGGAGCTTGGCTGTGCTTCTGCACTAAACTCTGCCTTGCTGGAAACGAATAAAGCTCAAGTGAAGTCCACAGGCATCTCCTAATTATATCACAAGGTTTTATTCCACTTAAGTTTTCATGAAAGACTCCTGATTTCTTTTTATTATTCTCCATGGGAGTATAACGTATTGGTTAACCAGGAGAAAGGAAGCCAAAAAAAAAAAAAACCCCAAGATGAAACTCTCGATCGCCGTGTTTGTCGGGGTAGATCAATTGTGGGGTTTCAACCGGGTATGGAAATTCCCTGCTTGCAATATGGCTAAAAAGAAAGAGCATGGATGATTTAACAATTTACATAACCTGAGAGACTCAGCTGCAAATTGGATGAATGGGGCTCTTTGTTTTCTCTAAACTGGAATAAAAAGAGGGGGAGAACAAAAAAAAAAAAGAAAAAAAAAGTTCTTATATAATTGTCTCTGTGACCGGCGTGATAGGAAGTTTTCTGGCTATTGGTGGAACTAAGACTGGGAATTATGAGAAAACACAAAGCAGTCAGGGGGCAGCTGAGCGATTGTGCAGGGGGACTAATGGGGAGTGACAGAGCCAGGCCTGCGCAGGCCCGGGCCCGGCTTGGCACCATTGTCCTCAGCAGATCTGGGCCCTCTCGGGGCGCCCGGCCCCTGAGTGACCACGGCCCCGCCGGGACATCCCTGCAGGGCCTCGGCTCGCGGGATGCTGGAGATCCTGAGCTGGGCTGTTATCTGGGGGTGTCCCAGCCTGGAAGCCCCTGCGATGGTGGGACTGGGAGCGTCCCTGCCTGTGGCACCGGCTGGGCTTCAAGGCCCCTTCCCGCCCAAAGGACCCCAGGATTCACAGGGGGCACATTTTCCCTCCGGATTTTGCGGGCTCAGCGTCCTCCCGCCGCCAGAGGCACAAATCCCTTTCCTGGGGCAGCCCAGGGGTTGAATTATTTGTCCTGGGGAAGCGTCACCACCTCAATCACTCCATTTCCACCAGCAGGCCCCTCCGGCCTGGCCACCACACACCTAAAACCAGAAATAATTTCACTCTCTCTCACGTGGGCGTCCGCTCCTCTGTTAACTACGGATCCCTCCAACAAATCCAGGGAAATCCTGAGCTGCTTTAGCACCCCTGGCCCCCAAACCTTCCCCCTGTGAGGATGCCATGGGGCAGCTGCTCTCCCTGCCTGCAGCAGGACTCTTTCATTTTTAAGGCCTGTTAATCCAGCGCGTTTGCACCAGGCTGGGAAGGCCCACTCAAATAAACAGCTGGGAACAGGGATGGGAACGGGAATGGGGAGGGAAAAACCTCTGGCAAACATCTGGCAGCAGAGCTGGTGGCATATGGGGCGTATCTCCTCCCTGAACTGGTGTGAGAGGGAAAAACAAACTTCACCCCTTGGACTGGAACCAGCAGATGAAAACAAATTAACCTTTTTTTTCTAATTATTTTTTCTGCGTGTGTGTTGTGTATTTGAGCCCAACGTCTGTTTGAATGTCCTGCTTTAAAGCTTTGGCTTAGAAATTCCTCAGTTTGCCCCCTCCCCTCGGAGCAGAACCAGTGCAAGTCAACAAATTCTCCCTCATCAATCACGGCCAGGATTCTTTTCCCTTCTTTTTCCTGCCCCAATCCTTGCATCCACATTTTATTTCCACATCAGGCATTCGAATTATCAAATTGTGGCCTCTAATGTGCTTGTAAATTTTTTTCCTTTTTTTTTTCTCCAAACAGATCTTTATCCTTCAACGAAAAAAATCTTAATTAAAGGCTCGTGGCATAATGACCCTGGGTGGGCATCATTTATTTCGGAGCAGATCCTGACCATAAAACCTTCATCAAGATGATGAAGGGAGCTCAACTTTCTTATTAAACTCCAGAGATTTCACACAGAAAATCAGATTTTCTAAACTGAAAGTACAACAGTGATTGAACGAAACCCCAAAACTTCAACCACTGAAATTGTAACATAAGAAACACCAGGCTGTGAGTCTATAAAATGTAAAAAATAATTAAAACCTTCTATATCCAGCACTTAAACCTACACAGGCCCATGAATTTTGGTCTATTTTATCTCTTCTTCTCCAAAATTTGATACAGCAGCAGTGGTTTTATACCCACAGCCTGCTCCCAAAAATAATCAAGTATTTCGAGGGCTTCTCTTAGGGTACATTTTTTTCTCATAAAAAATAATAAATGTCAATATCTGAACCACATTTCGGTATTTCATTCGATCTGGGGCCTGCCAACTCAAACAATGATTTGTGTCTTTATAGGAAGGCACTTCACCATTTTCAAATAAATATTTAAATGCTGCTTCACAGGAAAAAAATATTCCGTGGTTAGCTGAGATATGCTGGAAAAATCAAGGCTGGTCCTCAAAGGCCTCGTGTTGTTGCACTTTCCTGTTCTTAATTTGCTTAATCCTTCCTCAAACTGAAAAATTCAGATCAGAGCAAGAGAGGAGGTGCTTTAAAAGGAGCTTTGGTACTCACAGCAGATTCCTTAATGAGTTTTGTTTTAGCAATCTGCTGTAAAAAAAGAGATGGGTCTGAAACAAGAGCTTTAATCTTTATCATTTATCTTCGTTATCTTATTCATAAATTCTGTGTCTGCCAGGCAAAGCCTCTCCATCAAAAGTGGAATAAGGAACAGATCTGAAAGGGATAAATGTATGGGCTTATGTGTGTTTGTAATCAAATAGGTGCCACTTGAGTATTAAATTCCCAGTTTTCCACTAAAAGCCCAGGGGAAAATGATGAAAGGGATGATGATGATGATGATGATGATGATGATGATGATGAACACCCTGACACAAATTTGTGCTGTCACAGGGAACATCAGCACCTTCTACTTAAGTAACTCTCAGAAAAAGGCTGGGTAGGGAAAAAAAAAGGTAGAGAAAGAGAAGTATTTGCACCCCATGAGCTGTTTGGTGGAGAGAGAAGTGAATCCCGGCTTTCTGCCTGCCAAACAAAAAGCTTAAATGGGAAAAATCCTCTCAAATTTCCCATTTCCAGGCAGTTTTTCAAGTCCTGTCAGACCTACTCCTGCTTTACACTGGTAGAGAAGCTCATCAGCCACAGAGCCCTGATGGGGGTCAGGTCCAGCCTGGTCTCCCACCCCAGAAATCCCTCTGAAGCCATGGAAAAACTGGGATGGAGATCATGGAGGGCTGAAGGAAAATTTCCCTTTTTCTTGATGCTGGAACCTCCCAGCACCTGAGCCTCGCCCCTCCTCTCCTAATGAGCCCCTCGTGCTTCCTAAATATTGAAAACCCCTGAAATTCCCATCCGGATGCCCCTTTATCTCCACATCCTGATAACCCCTTATCTCCTCCAGGAGAACGGGCTTGCCCTGAGCAGGATTTGGCTCTTTTGAAGCAGCCAAATATCAGCTTTCAGAGCTGCACCCCCTGCACTGCAGGGCTGGGAAAGAATAATCCAAATCTTTCTTTGGGATGAAGAAATCCCTTTTTTTTCCCCCTCAGGCACTGAGGCAAGTGTGAGGTAGCAAATCACACATTATTTCCAAATGAGATCCCTTTGGTCCACCTTTAATACCATTTCCCCCTTGCCCAGGAATTAAATATCCGTTCTTTTACCACCCAGTTTATTTGATCATCCAGGAAGATAAATGGCTTCTGCTGGAATATTAAACAGAGGGAAAATTAAAGTACTGGGAAGGGTAAACAATGGAGTAAAGCACAATTTCCTTTCTGCTACGTGGAGAAAAGAAGTCTCCCTTTCTTGCTCAATATCAGCGCACAGGCTCGAATTCTGGCCCTGGGCACACATGGAGCTTTTCTCCCCCAAATCAATGGGGTTTGTACCTGTCTGGGTGAATTTGGAATCGAATGGGAGCCAAGGAAGGGTTTTCTAGATAAGATCCACCCCAAAAAATCAAATTTGTTGTGAAGTTTAGCACGAGGAGTTTTTAAAATCACGGCTTTGGGTCTGTTTCTTGCTTGCTCAGCCTAGTTTGAAGCAAAGATAAAGTGAAAATTGTTATTTTAGTTGGGTTTTGGGCCCATTCTGGTGGGACAGCACCGAGAACTGGCTCATCCCCCTGGACGCCGCCAGCTCCAGGGACCACCAGTCCTTCCACCCCCAGGGATGGATCCTGGGAAGAGCTGGAAGGACTCAGCTGGAAGCTGAGGAGCACCAACTCATTTTCTGAAAGCTGATTGAGGGCAGATTCCTCCCAAAACACCCAGAAGAGGAGCAATTCCCTTCCCTGGGCCACCTCTCCCTCCAAGGGGTGTCACATTCCAGGAGGGACATCAGCTCCAAGCCAGCCCAGGATGCAAATTCCCAGGTGAAAACAGGAACAAATATCCAGGACTGACAAATTCCCTCAGCCATAATTCCTCCTGACTGCTGGGTGCTCTTTCACTTCAGCTGCTCTTCCATTTAGAATTTCAGAGAGGAGTTTCTTACAGTATTCCAGGAGCTCAGCCTTAGAACTCTGAAATAATTTCGTTTGGCAGATGATTGATGGGAAGGAAGGACTCATTTCTTACGGACTTGCCTCTACTCCATAGGAAATATCTGAGTATCACAGGAATTTTTCTCATTTTTGCACAGTTACAGCCCAGATTCCGAGTTTAGGCTGAGTGATCACCACAGAAATAGCTCTGATGGGAATCTGACAAACGGCAGCGGATCAGGGTTTGATCCATGGGTATCGATTCTCCTCAGAGTTTTGCCATGATTCATTTTTCTTCAGCAAAGCCACCCATGGATCAAAAAAAACTCTGCTCAGTGTAGCCGAGGCATTTCTCGGTTTGTTATTGCTGGATTATTCCCGGAATCCAGCGTGGATTTTCAGGCAGACTAAACACGATGTGGGGTGGAAATGGGAACGTGAAGGACGGGGAGAGGGGCAGCAGGAGAGCTCTGGGAGTTCCAGCAAAGCAGCAAAACCCCGGGGGCTCTGTGGCTGCGCCAGGTGAGGCTGAAATCTCCTTTTGGGAGGCAGAAGCCAAAGCTGGGGGTTCTCCGGGGCTGCCCCGGCTGTGACCTCCATCCCACCCAGAGCATCTCCAGGGCTCAGGAATTCAGATTCCAGGCTCACTGAGGCCTGACCTGCCCCTGACAGAGATGGATGCCCAGCTGTGCTAATGGGCTGTGGCAGCTCCGTGCTGGGATTGATCCCAACCTGGGATGAGCCAGCTCATTCCCACTCAGCCCCCGCTTCCCCCTGGGAATCCTGGAACACCCAGCACCCTCCTGAGCTCGCTGTTGTCCTCCTCAGGACTAAACCCCACAGTCACGACCATCAGGAAGGTTTGCAGTGGCTTTGCAGATGTTGATCTTCAGCTTTGTCTGCTTGAGGGCAGAATCTGCAGCTCATTTTGTGCTCCACATTTATGTACAGGGGGAAAATGCAAACCTAATTAGTACAGACATCAATTTATTTGGGATAAAAGCAAGGGTGGCTGGGAAATAGCTGATGCTGGTGTGGTTTTGGCAGAATTTATTCACCACAACAAGCAGTGAGTGGCTCTCAAACTCCAATTTTTGCAGCATTCAGAGAGTTTTTAGGCACGTCCTGACCGAGTCCAAAATGAGAAGCACCAACCCGATCAGCCTTCGTGCTGAGCACCTCCTCACCCTGTGTTCCCCTCTCACTCCATCCAGCCCTCTGACCCTTCATCTTTCTGCCAAGGAAGGAGAATTGCTCCAATTCTGGCTGATTCCCACAAATTCCCAGCTTAGGGAGCACTCCCAGCACTGCTTCCCCGAGCACTTCACTCTCTCCACCGTTGGGTTACAGTGATCTTTGAGCAGCCCCTGAGCTGCTGGAAGTGCTCCTGCTGCAGACACAGAAACATGCGCAGCTTCCAGAGGAGCCTCTCCCCTTCTCCTCGGGATGCTGGGAACGGGGAGGAGTGGTCCAGCCCGACCTTCCCAGTTTGGAAAACACTCAGGAACCACCTCCTGTGGTCCAGGGTTGCAGCAGAACCCCTGGGAAGTGCTGGGTGCCACATCCCGGCTTCATCCTTAGAGCTGCATGTGAGGAAGAAACAGATTCCTCAAAAAATCGAATTAAAATCCTGAAAGGAAACACTTTCCTGGACAATTGGCAGGAATGTTGGGCACCCTCTTTTCAGATTGCCGCGTGTGACTTCAGTCCCTGCAGGACACAGGGCTAATTTAACGAGGCATGAATTTAAATACCTTAAGAGCTTAACAAAACAGGGAGAGGATCCGAGAGGTGAAAAGTCAGTGCCCCTCCTTGTCCCGAGCTCTTCTTTTTGTTGGCTGCTGGGCTGGGAGACACAAAATCGACCGGAGCAACACAACCTGTCTGAGTTTTATTCAAATCAGCCAATTAAAACATCAAGCTGAAATGTCAACGAACATGTTCTGGCCACTCAGGAATTACGGCAGGAAAGCATCTGTCTGTCCTCACCACAAAGCGGGGAAGATTTTTAATTCCACTTCTGCAGAAGCTCTGACAGGAGATTGCAGCCATGAAAAACACGCTCTGCGACGGGCCCTGCCTGGCTGCCTGTCAGCAGCTGCTGCCCCGGCACTAAATTAGAGCCAGTTCAACACCTTTTTCCTTTTTTATTCCCAGGAACTCTTTACCGGGCAGAGTTCTGGCTGCACCACCCACCTCTGACGCTGCCACAACTTATCCAGCAACTCATTTTTACCTCTCTTTACTCCCCAAATGCTGATTTGAGCTGGTCCCGTTAGTGATGAGAACACACAGATTGAAGTTCCTCCAGCTCTGCATTCTCTCCAATACAAAATCCAGAGGATTTAAGGCTGAATTTAGGATTTAGGCTGAATTTAAGGATCTCCTCTGTTTGAGAGGATGTTGGGGTGACCATCATTCCATCAGCCCCACAACTCCTGGAGTTCCCTCTTTGAGACGCGGCACTCGGGGCTCTGCCCAGGGTGACGAGGGGATGATCTCGGGGGTCTTTTCCAACCCAAAGGATTCCATGAGAGGAACTTGAGGCTGATAACTCCAAACATTGCAAGAATTCAATACCTACCCAGGCTGCCCTGGCAACCTCTGGGCTACAGACAGAAATCGTTCTACGGAAGAAAATAAGATTTGGTCAGAGTTGCTTGATTTCCACAAAAATGTGGGGTCTCAACAAGTCCTCTTTTTAAAAATGGAATTATATCGAGTTGAAGAATTCCCATTTGTGTGGTAACCAAATATTAGGCTGACGTCTAGGCAAGTGTTAGCGGTAGATCATTTACATTTTTATTTCATACAATCTTTAAGGTTGGAAAAGGCCTCCAAGACCCTCGAGTCCAATTGAAGTGCACCAGATAAATAAATGTTATTTTCCAGATAAATATAATCCACACTTGCTCCAGACTCTCAAATTAATTCCGAGGGCTCCGTTAGGAGTGTGTCCTATAGGTGCTCGGTATCCAACATTTCCCAAAAAATGAGGGGAAAATGGGAAAAATGGGGAAAATGGGTCTAAAAACCCCCCAAACAAACAAACAAAAATCTCTCCATAATCCTCATACTCCGTGTGTTTCCAGTTGCAGGAATTGGCAGGATGGCCTGTGCAGAGCTGCTGCTGTCTCTGCAAGGATTATTCTTGTCCCCAGGCCAGCTCAGGATCACAAAAATACCTCGGAGCTGCTCCTGGGATGCTGGGTTGGATATTTAGGTGAGGGCTGCCTGAGAAAAGCGGCAGTTTCATTTTTATCTCGATTTCAATTCTTATTTCTCACAGCTACAGAGGCTCAGCTGGCAGCAGTGATGCCTCAGGTCTTCAAAACCAGGATTTTTGCACTTTGGGTGGAATCCTGGCTGAGGAGCTTCTGCTGGGTGAGAAAAGAGGGGAAAATGGCTTTGGATCCATGGGGAAAGCCCAGGTTGTAATGGGGTTAAAAATGATGGAATGGGAACAAACTGGAACCACATCCCCACAGATGAGTGGATGTGATGAAGGTGGGATTTTCCAGGGCATTTCTTCCAAGCTCCAGAATTTCCTGAGCTGGACAAGGACCTTTGTAAAGACTCTCAATGCTCGATGTCCAGCAGGGATGGTTTCAGTTTTCTATAGGAAATTTTGGAAATAACAGCAAATTCATGGTGGTGAAACACAGCAGAGTCTGTGAATCTCCAGAGTCAGATCCCCAGGGCTGTCGAGAACAAGGAGAAAAAACAGCTCCCTCCACTCAGAAATCCCCAGCTGGATCAGCCTCCAGGCTCCTGAAATACGGGTGAAAAGTTGTATTTTTCCCAGAAGAGGTCATGGGAATTACAGGATTCTGTTCACCTGCTTGGGGGTGGGAGAGAGGAGCTGGTACACCTCATTCCACATCACTTGGTGCTGATGTGGGGACAAACAGGACCCTGATGTCCCATCCCAGGCAGATCCTACAGCAGAGGTTTCCGTGCTCCGGTTAAGGAAATCATTCCTGATTCTGATCTGGGACGAGCCCCAGCTGGGATCATTCCATCATTTCAGAGGGGCTCCCAAATCAGCTCCATCCCTTTCTGCTGGGGGCTCCAAAAGGGTTTGAAATATTATGGAATATTCCAGCGTCCTTAAATTTATAGGATCGAATCTTTGCTCTGCTCATTTCAGAGCTGCACTAAATTCTCCCTGTTACACTTCTGACCCAAAAATGATAAAACTCCCTGGGATGGGCTCCACACCAATCATTTTATCTCCCATAAATCAGCCAGGTCAGCTTTAGATTTTCTGTAGAAATTTAGTTTTCTCTATTATGAAAAAAAAATAATCAGGGAAGGGAAAAGGAATTCCAGTGTGCAAATATCCAGGAGAACAGCTTACTTATTGTTCCAAAAGATCCTCTTTAATGGCATTACCAGAAAATCAGCCTTTCACTAGAAAGATGGGCTGATTTTCCTGCCCAGGCTGGCAGCTGGGAGGTGTCCTGGACAGGGAGCTCGGGAATAAATCCATGGACATTAAACATGAAACTCCTCCATGAATAAGGAGGGAGGAGATCTCATTAATGCCCTTTAATCTCATCTTATTTTATGAGCTCCCACTGCAGCCTCCTCTGTCTGGTGGTGGCTTCCAGCAGGACTGGATTTGGCTGAAAAGTTTCACCCAGGGAAGTTTCCCACCTGGAAATTCCCTTCCACGTTCACCAGGATGGGTCCCGGGCTCTCCTTGCTTCTATCAAATCATTCCTGGCCGATCTTGCTCTGCCATCATCTCTCACAACGTGGAGCTGGAAATGACAGAGGTTAAACCTCAACAAAATCAAAATTTCGCTCTTTTTACAGCTTGAACCTTTCCATGAAATCAAAATAAATCTTTCTGACATGCTTGGGTTCACAAATATTGATCATGTTTGCATTTTTCAGCTGACACCGAGATTAGAAACAAGTCCGGAGCTCCCGAGCCTCTTCTGGAGAGGTTTTTTTGTGTTCACACCACGTTGCAGATTCAGTCAATCACCAGCTCTGGGCAATCTGGTTTTACAATAGAATCCCAAATTCTCCTGATGTTTTCAGGGTGCTGCTCCAAGAGAAGTAATAAGCAAAGTGATGATCATAGAGGAATTTGATTTTTAGGGAATTGGGACCACAACTTCCTGAAAACTACCAGACCAGATAATGTCTTTTTCCCTTCTCCCTCTTTTATGGCAGGCACTTGTTCTAAAAAAGTTCCCCCACTTTCTTGCAAATGGACTTTTAAAATCCATCATTTCGTGCAGCTCTGGAAAATCAGCTCCTGTGCTATTTCCTTTCCTTCCTTCCTTTCCCTCTCCTCTCCTTTCTTCAACCCAGCCCTGCATTTTAAATCAGCTCCAAGGAATAAAGCGAAAGGAGCTTTAAGGAGTTGAAATCTCTTCATTGTGACAGGGCCGTGTTTTTTTTGTGTATGAGCCTAAATGAGGCTTTAGAAAATGATATGGTCCCCCCTAAATGGATCTGCTGTGGTCAGAGCCCATTAGGCAGGGGAAGAAGATTCCTCAGGGACAGCTGAGAGCAGACTCGGAATCCCAGAGGATGGAGATCACTGTTTACCTTCCTGCACGGAGAATTAATAAATGTCTCCATCTTCCACCAGCAGCCCTCAACCACTGGACATAAAGGAAACAGAATGAGTGGGGGAAAAAAGAAATGGGATGTGTGTTTTTCCCTTTTTCCTTTGGTGCACATTCGTGTTTTCAGGCGGTATTTGCACATTATTCTTGGCTCGCTCCCTGGAGGATTTTCTGCCCTGACTTGAAGGCAATTCATCTGTCCTGAGCAGGTACCTAAAGATAATGAAGAGGCCATAATTTAGGAATCTTGGCCATCTTGTCCTTGGAAGATTAATTTATGGCCTTTAAGTGTCAAGGTTGGTGAAACCGAGGCAGCAGCAACAAAAAGGCCCAGGCAGAGGGACAGACGGAGCCCTGGGCGGGGGCAAATTCCCAAAATAAATGGATCCTGGAGGCACTGCCCTATCCGCACAAGGGACTAATGATTATTAGAACAGAAGCACTCCCCGGTTCATCCAGTTCAGAGCTCGGAGTTGTTCCTTTCATTTTCTTTCCCTGTTTTACCACAGAAAATTCTGTCCCTGGGCCTGTCCTGGAATTCCCCCTTTCCCTCTGCTCTGGGAATGCTTTGCGGAGGTTTGGAGGCTTTGTTGGCTTTCTCCAGCACAGAGGGATGGCCTGGATGGGGTTTGGGAATGGTGCTTCCTACAAGCAGTGGTTGATCCCGAGGTGGGACAGGGTGTGAAGGAGTTTTGTGCTCACAAAATCATGGAATCAGGGAATAGTTGGGGTTGGAAGGGACCTTTGAAGGTGATCCAGTCCAAAATCACTGCAGTGACCAGGGACGTCTTCAACCAGAGGCTGCTCAGAGCTGCGTCCAGCCTGGCCTGGGATGTTTCCAGGCATGGGGCAGCCACTCCCCCTCTGTTCCTGTGTTTTACCACCCTCATCATAAAATACTTGTTCCTATCGCCTGCGTCTCCCCTCTTTTCGTTTCAAACCATTCCCCTTTGTCTCAGTGCTACAACTCCTGCTAAAATCCGTCCCCATCTTTTTTACAACCCCTCTGGAAGTATTGAAAAGCTGCAAAAAAGTCTCTCTGGGGTCTCCTCCCCTAATTAAAAAATTAGAACTCCGAAGATGAACCGTGGTCTGGCACCACCAGTCTCTCCTCCCGGTTCACCTCCACGTGGGTCTGGTTTCTGTAGGAGCGCAATAAAACTGGAGGAGATGAAAGCAATGATCCGTGCAGCACATCCATCCCAAAAGAGGAGCTGGACAAAGATCCGAGCGTGAGCTGAGCTCCCAGCCAATGCCAAGTGTTCAAAAAAAATCCTTAAACTGGAGGATTATTTCCAGGCTAAATCTCTCGAGATGTTTGTGGTGTAGAATGATAGAATCAGGGCATGGTTTGGGGTGGAATGGAACTTAAAAATTATCCAGTCCATGGGCAGGGACACCTCCCACTATCCCAGGCTGCTCCAAGCTCCATCCAGCCTGGCCTTGGACACTTCCAGGGACCCAGGGGCACGGCTTGGAGCTGGGTTTAATTCCTGTGCAAACCCCAAAGTGAACCCTGAGCCAGCTGCTCCTGTGGCACCAAACCAGCTCCTGAGCCAGCAGATCAATTATGCAAACCAGAAAATCGGGTTATTTTCTAGGAACTGGCTGGAAAATCGGCCCCACCAGGAGCAAAGGGCTCTTTATTCCTGTGCGCAGGGGCTGGACAAAGGACAGGAGTGCGGAAGGGCTGAATTTATGGGGGAGAAAACCAATCTGGAGTCTGACATTCCTTCCCTCCCAGCTCCCTCGCTTCCCAAATCATGCTGGATTCACCGCTGGCTTTCAGGGACCATGTGGAATAACAGAAATAGGAACTCTGCCCGTCATTCCTCGATGATGAAGTGGCTCTGCACCCACTCAGAGGTGCCTGTCAGAGGTTTATGGTCTCTATTCTCCTTTCCTTGGTACCTGATATGACTCCAAGGCCCCTGAAACATTTCCCAGCTGGATTTCCCTTGTCTTCCATGGGATTTTCCTTTTCCATCACAAAGTGAAGACAAGGCTCCAGTTTAATCCCGTTTTATTGCCACCAGCTCCTCCACACTTGTCCACTCCATCACAGCTTCTGTGGGGGGTGGAAACCTGGGAATAGGGATCAGTTATGTTCAGGATCCCAACTGGAAATTTCCTGGAGTCAACCTGGTGAAAACCTGGGAATAGGGATTGGTTATGTTCCAGCTCCCAACTGTAAATTTCCTGGAGTCAACCTGGTGGAAACCTGGGAATAGGGCCTGGTTGTATTCAGAATCCCAATTGGAAACATCCTGGAGCAAACCTGGTGAAAACCTGGGAATAGGGATTGGTTATTTTCCAGCTCCCAACTGGAAATTTCCTGGTGAAAACCTGGGAATAGGGCCTGGTTGTGTTCAGAATCCCAATTGGAAACACCCTGGAGTAAACTGGGGAATAGGGGCTGGTTATGTTCAGATCCCAATTGGAAACATCCTGGAGTAAACCTGGTAAAAACCTGGGAATTGGGATTGGTTATGTTCCAGCTCCCAACTGGAAATATTCTGGAGTAAACGTGGTGTAAACCTGGGAATAGGGATCAGTTATGTTCAGGCTCCCAACCGGAAATTTCCTGGAGTAAACCTGGTGGAAACCCGGGAATAGGGCCTGGTTGTGTTCAGAATCCCAATTGGAAACATCCTGGAGCAAACCTGGTGAAAACCTGGGAATAGGGCCTGGTTGTGTTCAGAATCCCAACTGGAAATGTCCTGGGGTAAACCTGGGAATAGGGACTGGTTACGTTGCAGCTGCCAAATGGAAATATCCCGATTTTAGGAAAGCCTCCCTTGCCCCTGGTATTTTTTCAATGCAAAGTTCATCATTCTGGAGAACAGAAAGTGAAAAAGTGAGAAAACACAAAAAAAAGTTAAATTATTCCCTTTTTCTCACTTGTCACTCTTTCATAAATGGAAAAATTATTCAATATTGTGCTGCCTGGGAAAAAAAATAAAACAGGGGTGGAATTATTTCTACCACATTTTTGCCAGTTTTGTGCCTTTTCCTGCAGAGAAAAGAATGAGCAGAGGGGAGAGGAGGAGGGAAGAGTCAGCAATGAGGGAAACAAGGTGATGAAAAATTGAAGTGCTTAAAATGAAGTAGGGAAATCTGATTTTTATATTTTTAAACACAGGAATAAATCCCCATCTCTGGATTGAAAACGTTACCCAGGCTGACGTTTCAAAACGAAACACGGGTTTTCATTTCAAGGCTTCATTTCATACCCACACACACAAAATCAAACTGGATTTTGAAATGAAAACACCACAGGGAAAAGAATATTTTCAATTGAATTTTTTTTTTTTGCCTCCCCCTCCTCCAATAAATAAATAATTTGGTTTTCCGGGAAACTGTAAACGTGAGAATAGAGGGTGAAACGTAATGGGACAAAAGGGGTTTTGGAGCACCAGGGTCTGCTGAAATATCTGGGAGTTCCCAGATTTCTGGCATGGAAGGGGCTGCTCCCAAACATCTGGGGGTCATTTTCCCCCATGGATAATAAATTAATAAAACATTTGTTATTGTTTAGGGGTTTAGCAGTCCCTCAGGTCGTGGGGTTTCTGCTGGAGAGGCGGCTCAGCTCCTGTTGGTGAACTTCTCCTCCACGGGATATTTTTGGGGATTCTGCTCCAGCAGCAGAGCACTCAAAGGATGCTGTTCCCCCGTTAAGAAATGGAAAATTCCCACTTAATCCAGGTGTTCCTTGGGGATGAGGCAGCTCCCAGTTTCCATGGGCTGGGCAAACTGGTGTGGTCAGGGCACACGGGGCTGCATTGAGCTCCTGGTGTTTGTTCCAGGGATTTTTGTCTCCTCCATCAGCCAGAAACGCACTTGAGCTCCAAAAAAAAAGTGCCCCTGAGCTGATTTAAAGGTGAGGACAGAGCATGGGGAAGAAGGAATGGCCGAAGGCAACCTCCAAGTCCAGAGCTCCTTTTCCAGCAGAAAGCTGGGCTCATCCCTTGGGATTGCAGTGCTGGGATTCCCAGGATGACGGAGCAGCCTGGAAGAGGCCGTGCCAGCCCTGGGGGGGGCCAGCAGATGTGGCTGTGAATTTGCAGGACATGTGGGAGCTGCTCCCGGAGGGAAGGGGCACAGCTGGCCCCGGGAAAGCTAAATCCACAAATGCCAGCTCTGTGCCTGAAGCCAGCCAAGGAGAGGAGGCTGCTCTGCTGCAGGAAGGGGGATGGAATGCTGGGAGAAGCGGTGTTCCAGCTCTGGCAGGTCAGGAAAATGGGGAAGAAAATATATTTTAGCTCTGGAAGTCTCAGGAGAAGGTGGATGAAATGTTGTCTTAGCTATGGCAGGTCAGGGGAATGTGGGGGGAATATTTCAGCCACAGCAGGTCAAGAGAAGGTGGCTGAAATGATGTTTTAGCTCTGGAAATCTCAGGAGAACGGGGCTGAAATGCAGTTTTAGCCTTGGCAGGTCGGGAGGAAGTGGATGAAATGCTGGGTGAAATGGTGTTTTAGCTCTGGAAATCTCAGGAGAAGAGGGATGAAATGGTGTTTTAGCTCTGGAAAGCTCAGGAGAATGTGGGCGAGATATTTTAGCTACAGCAGGTCAGGAGAAGGTGGCTGAAATTATGTTTTAGCTCTGGAAAGCTCCAGAGAAAGGAGATGAAATGATATTTTAGCTGTGGAAAGCTCAGGAGACAGGGGATGAAATGGTGCTTTAGCTCTGGAAAGCTGAGGAGAAGGGGGATGAAATGCTGCATGAAATGATGTTTTAGCTCTGGCAAGTCAGGAAAATGGGGATGAAATGATGTTTTAGCTCGGGAAAGCTCCAGAGAACGGATATGAAATTATATTTTAGCTCTGGAAAGCTCAGGAGAAGGGGGATGAAATGCTGCATGAAATGATGTTTTAGCTCTGGTAGTTCAGGAAAATGGGGATGAAATTATGTTTTAGCTCGGGAAAGCTCAGGAGAAGAGGGATGAAATGATGTTTTAGCCCTGGAAAGCTCAGGAGAAGGAGGGTGAAACAACGTTTTAGCCACGGCAGGCTCAGCATAATCCCACCTCCCACCACAGCCCCATCCCGATTTTCCCTGACCCAAGAGATTTATCAGCCTTGCAATCTGCACAGAGCTTTCAGCCCTCTGGCCAGGGAAGCTGCTCCGTGCTGTCATTCCTGCTTTCTAAACCAGCCCCTGTGCCCCTTACCCCAGCCTGGGGGCTGCAACGAGCTGATCCTTCAGGTCCTTTCCAAGCCCAACCCTTCCCTGGCTGTGCCTTGAGTGAACCACTCAGGGTGAAGGCCCGGGGCTGCAGAGCGATTTGGGGTTTTCAGGACTTTTCCGTGAGCTCTCCACCATCAGGAGCTGCTGGCTCCGGGCAGAAGGGATGAGGTGTCAGGGCCCAGGGAGGAAAATTGCGCCTTCTGTTCCTTTTCTGGGGACACAAACCACACTCTGCATAGCTGGGGTGGGCATGAAACGAGCTCGTGGTTCCCCAGCTGCACAGGCTGTACTTTGGAGCGTTCTCTTACGCAGAGAACATGCAAATATATTAGCAGGGAAAAAGCTGGAATTGCCCATTAAGGCTCGTGATTAATGCAGTGCTGAAAGCTCCTTTAAAGGGCTGCGCATTGCAGCCCGCTCGAGAAGCAGAGAGAGGAGCAGGAACACAAAAACTGAGCCGTGCTGAGGGTGAGAACGGATCCAGAGTGGCTGTAGAGGGCACTAAAGATCTTTGGGATTTCTCGGGAAGGAGAGAAAGCTCCAAGTTGCTTTTTACACTTCACTATTAAAAAAAATTAACCCTCTTCAGCAGCAAGTGGGACCACATCAGACTCCAATAGTGCAGCTGCTCCCCTTTTCACCACTAATAACGGGGTGAGCTGAGCTCTGTTTGCATCTGGGGTTTCTTTCTTCCATTGCTGAGGACTGGGGAGTTGTGTGGAGCCCTCGCCCAGCACCGATTTTGGCAAGACAGGATCTGTGCAGCACGAGGGAAATCTCGTTCTTCAGACAAGAAATCAGCCTGAGCTGCTGAGAAATGGCAATTTCTCGTCAGGTTGTCGTGCCTGAAACAGAGGGGCCACAAAAAGATCTGGTCACATTAACAGGAGCCCTGCAAAAACCTTCCGTGTGTCCCAAAACACTGGGGGTGTTTCACTGGCTGCCTTTGCGTGGCTCTGAGACGCCTGGGTTTGGCTGGGATAGAGCAGCTCCTTTCTTGTGGGATTTTCTGCCATCAGGAATTGGAAATCTCACAAGAAACCCCGTTCTGATGAGATTCCCAGCCTGATACGCGGCCTGGGAGAGAAACTGCTGATTAAAAACTGGATTTCAGTGCTTGGCATGAGTCAGGTCAAGCCCTCCAAGAAATAAAGATCTGAAATGCCTCGTTGGGAGCTGAGGTTGTTTTCAGATTGCAGATTGAACCCAATATGACGGGCAAACTCTGCCTCTTCAATCAGCGCGGGATATCTTTTCCTGCAAGGACATTCAGGATTTATTCCACGGAGCTGATCCCACAGGCTCCTCTCCAGGAATCTGCACAGTCACCCTGTTTTCCCTGGGTACCCTCTCAGCTTTGCACCAGCCCCAGAGTAGAAATCCAGCCTGACTAAGAGCTCTGTCTGCTCTTTACATGGCCAGGGCTGCAGTGGGGTTGCTCTCCCTGGAGTTTCTGTCCTGGAAGAAGTGGCCCTAACAATAACTTTCTAATTTCCCTGCTATGGTTTCACTGGGAACCTGCCCCGTGGGCTCGAGCCCGAAGTGTGGACCCAAAAAAATACCACAGGGTGCAACAAAATCCTGACAGAGCCAAGCACACACCTCAGCAACGTGAAGCTTTGTCAATTGAAATAATCTGATTTCTCCCAGCTGATCCCGAGGCCTTGTCCAGGCCCCTTCTCATGCCCTGCACTGCCGAGGGCGTTTAAATATCCAAACCCTTCCATTCCCCAAGGGAATTGCAGATGGAGAGGCTGCAGACACCGAGGTATCCCGGTGAGCTGTTTGAAGGGAACTCCTGGAAGTCTGGCCTGTTCTTGACCACCCCAAATTTGTGCTGTCAGGGCTTCGGGAGCTGCACAGTTCCCTTCAGAAAGGAGCCGGCTGCCCTTGGCTCCCCTCCTGTGGGAAGGGCTGCAAATGGGAATCACGAGTTTTAGCCACGGTTTGGGGACAGGTTTGAGTTGGGTTTGTGGTTGATTTGATGTAAAATTGAGACATAAAAGGCATTTTCAGCCCAAAAGGGAGGGAGCTGGGAGCTGTTGGCAGGGATGAACCTGGTGGTGCTCCCCAGGAGCGGGCGGAGAGCAGCCTGCACGTGGGATCTGAACCCATCTCCCTTTCACCCCGGGAGCTGCTGGAGTCTGACTGCCAGCTCCCACCTCCAAACACACGCTCCCACCCACGAGCAGCGTGCCAGGCTCAGCTGGGTCTGCGAGCAGCTCTGGATCAGAGCAGGGCTCATCCTCCACGCACAGCTCCCAGCTCAGATGGAAGTTCTGGCCACAGGGAACGCGTTCTCCCCCCAGAACTGCACCAGACAAGGGGGAGCTTTCATAGCCCACAGCCAAGAGGGCTTTGCTGGCTCTGTTTGCCCACACAGGTCTTGCTGGATTGGTTTTTTCCTTCGCTGGCTGAATTCCCAAAGGGTTTTGGCAGGAAAATCTTCACATCCAGACAATCCAGCAACCCCCGGGTTCACTTCCACAGACATTTGTGTCACCCCAGGTTAACGGGTGAGGGGATGGGGCTGCACGACAGGAGGGTGCTGTGGGATTTCCCTCAGGGAAGCAGGTTTTTTGCACTTGAAAAGCAGGAAAATTCTGTGGGAGCCTTCTTGTCTTGGATCCAGCGAATTCATGGATAAGTCAGGGAGGTCAGTGGCAATCAGCCAGCTGGACAAAGTAATGTAATCTCCACTCCTGCTTCCAACAGGGTGCTGGTGACAAGACCTGGATGGTTTCATCCAGATTTGCACCAAAACACAAACCTTTTTTAATATCAGTTGGAAGGGGGAAAATAAAACCCCATTTCAAACTTAAAACCAGAATAAAATATTACAGTCCGGAATGCGAGTTCTTTCCAGGAACCGCAGATCCTCTCAGCTAACAAAAAAAGATGTAGCTGAACTAATAAAAATAGTCAGACAGCAAAAAGGGACCACATGTTGCACCGGGCGGGAGCCAAACGATTGGGATTTCACTGAAATCTTGCTCTGACATCATCCCACAGAAAGCCTGGAAAAGCTGGAGAGCCCAGACTGCCGAGCTGGGAAATCAGGGAGAGCTGGGAGCTGCATCCTGAGAGCTCAGAGCCACTTCAGGAGCCACTTTCACGAGGAACAATAATCAGATTCGTCATTCTCAGGAACAGAGAGCAGCAGGGCTTCCAATCGGTGCCCCTGAGCTGGGTGAGCTGGGCAGAGCTGGAGGGCTCAGCCACCCCCTCATCCCGGTGGTGCCAGAGCCAGGGAATGCCCGTGGAGCCACCCGGGGAATTTTCCTTTTGGAATGGCCGTGCAAACAAGGCACTGGCACAGAGAGTCAGTGCCCCCAGAGCTGATGTGATACCCAAGATTCAGGGCTTTTACCTTTCCTTGGGCTCCCACTCTTCTAGGTCTTTTTTTTCCTTTTTCCTTTTTCCTTTTTCCTTTTTCCTTTTTCCTTCCCTTCCCTTCCCATCATTTTCCCCTTTTTTTCCCTTTTCCCATTTCCCTTTTCCCTTTCCTTTTCATTCTACCTCCCCCGTCTCCAAATGAAGATGAAATCACCTTTTTTTTTCCGGTGGCAAACCTGCCGATCATTAAAAACTTTCTGATTTCTCCTCAGTGACTTCAAACGGCTCTGGCAGATCCGTCTCCCCCAGCAGCGGTCACTAATTCAGGGATGAACACAAATCCCACCCTGGGAAGAGTCCCAGCTTCATATCCATGGGACAGGAGAAAGCTTTAGCAACACCCGAACAGCTCAGGCTGCCTCAGCCAGCTTTTATAAATGGATTTTCATTCCCTACAGTGTTGCTCTATTTGTTGGTGGCAAAAGCCTAAACCCAGAATTTTCTGCATTTTGTACCTCATCGTTAAGTCCTGAGCTGTGTAGGAATTTATGTCCCTGTGGGACTCGTGAGCATTCATGGATCTAAAAATCCTGGGGGTATTTCATTCCCCCAGCCTTTAAAAACACAGTTCTGGCGCCAGGGGCTAAATGGCAGCAAGGTCTGGAGAACCAAGAACTCCGGATTTTAAAGCCAGAACATCTCATATTTTGAAATAAATCCAATATTAACTGCCCTTATTGTCATGTGGTTAAATATGTGGGGATTACAATGATGAAAAATTAGGTTAATTGAAAATTAACTGCCCTTATTTTTATTTGGGTAAAGACATGGGGATTACAGTGATGGAAATTTAGGTAAATTGAACATTACCTGCCCTTCTTGTCATTTGGTTAAAAACATGGGGATTACAATGATGGAAATTTAAATTTAGGTGGAATTTGGGCCATGAAATTGGTGCTAATCCCAACGTTTGAGGCTTCAGGAACCGGCTTTTCCAGAGCATCCCAGGGACATTTGTGTCAGGAGCACCTGGAAGACATTTCCCATCCCTTCAGTGACTTGTGCCTCAGCAGTTTTGGGGGAACTCCTGGGTTTTGTGTGTCTGGAGAGCTCCAGAATCCATGGAAACTCCAGGCAGAAAATCCGGCTGTGCTGGGAGCAGCTGGAGCCCCGTGCCCGGCTGATCCCATCACATGAGGCTGTTCGCACGTTGCCCTCCTTTCATTTGCGGAGAATCCAACAAGAAAACAGAACAAAAGTGTCCCATTAATGATTTCTCCTCGCTGAATGTCCCAGCTCCCCACAGAGCCGCTCCCCAGGCTCTGCTCTGCGCTCACAAAACACAACCCTGGCGTCCCTCCCTGCTGATTGTCAGCATTTTATTGTCATCTTCCTTATTGTGTCCTGCTCAAAATGAATTCACAGACTCCTCCGAGCACCAAAACACCGCGAATCAAAACACCGAACCAAACTTCGTGGGGTTTGGGGGAAGCCGAGTTGATTTTCCCCACCTGAAGGGTCTGAGCTCATCCGGATTTCATCGTTTGCAGGCCCTTTCGCCTCACAGATAAAGCAGATTTGAGGCCCTCTCCAAGTGAAAAGCACGAAGTGATTCAGCCCCTGCACCTCCCACAATCAAACCTAGCAGTTTAGCAGGCACATAATTAGTTCTAATTAGTGTAAACGAGTCCAGCCAGATTATACTGGAACGCGAAAACGGCTTTAATGTGACTCAATCACTCCCCATGTGAGCCTGTCACAGTTTATTTGTATCAGAAAAAAACCCCAACACAACCCCGAAGACCAAATAACGTGGAAATATGGCAATCTTTGGGATTCCAGGGTGCTTTTAGCTGGGTGGTCCACGGAAAAGAGACAATGGGACAGGTGCTAAAATGGATGGTGTGAGCTCCTCTCTGGAGCCAGCCTGTCCCGGGGAGAGGGGGGATGGATGGGCTGAGGGAAAGGGCTCCAGCCGAAAGTTTGTGGCCCAGCAGGCAATCCCAAAAATCGTGGGGGCCATCAATGAAGGGAATATTTCATGTTCGAAGGAGCTCCTTTCTCTCAGAGATCAGCCCTTTTATCTGGGGCCGTCCGCGAGAGAGCAGCAACACATGGGGACAGCGCAGGGAAAAGCAGATTTTAAACGGAGATTTTGGGCTTTGATTGATAGCTGAGCTTTGCTGTTTCCCCAGGAATTAAAGAGTCCGTGGCTCCCCTTTCACAAACCAACCCCTCTGCTGCATGGAGGGTGAGAAACATCGCCGAAATCTGGTGTCCAGCAACGCAGAGCGCTCCTGACCACACACTGGGGCTGCACAGCGGGGATTTCAGGACTCTGTGGGAATGCAGTATCCTGTGTCAGAGCAGAGCTCTTGGGATCCAGGAGTAAATCCGAGACGCTTCTTGCGAGCAGAGCTGGAATGTGTTACCCTGCATCCCAAACCCGACTTCACTACATCTTAATCAGCCTCATCAGAGAAAAACAGGAAAACAGCGGGCTTAGATTTCAATGGTTGTGGCACAAAATATCTTCAGATACTGAATTTTAGCTTGCAGGCAACAGGAATGCGTGTTTCAGTCTGAATGGGAATTAGATAACTTGGAATCCTGGCCCAAAAGGAAAGGAACAGAGTTTCACCTCCTTTCGGCACCACGGACATGCTGGGATATGTCTTTATCCCCCACAGGGCTGGGATTAAGTCCAGGCTCAGCTTTACATCAGCATTGTGCTCAGTCTGGAGCTGTCCCTCATCCCGGGCTTGGCCGGGAGCAGGCACAGAGCTGATCCTGCCTGGCTGTCCCTTCCTGGGACACAAATCCTCCCTGAGGCAAGATCTGCCTTCCCCGCTTAACCAGACAAATGCAGAGCTTGTGCCTGCACCAGGCATTCCTCTCCTTGCAGGGAGAGCTGCGGGGCAGCAGGACTTTCCCTTCCCTTCCCTTCCCTTCCCTTCCCTTCCCTTCCCTTCCCTTCCCTTTCCCACCTTTCCCCCTTTCCCCTTCCCTCTCACCCCACTGATGGGAAGCCTCGGGGGTGCCCCTTTGGGTGGGGTCCGGCCTCCCAGCTGGGAAAGACAGCGCAGAAGACGGGGAATTGCTCTGGTGTCCCACTGAGAGGCCGGGGAGAGACTTTATTTCTGATTTCAGACGTTTTTCCGTCCCAGGTGGGTGTCTGGGCTGAGGAGCCAGCAGAAAACCCTCCCCCAGACGTTCCCTCCGCTCTGATTTCCCAGCCTGGGCTGCTTTAATGCCCTTCCTTGGATCTCCTCCGCTCCTCCTGCAGCAGACAAAGGCTCCGACTTTCCCGTAATCCTCACACATCGTTGGCACCTTTGTTGTGTCTGCGCCACGGGGCAGAGCAAACACAAAGGCCGAGCTCCCCGCACCCTCTGCCTCCGGTGCCTTCGGCTGGGAAGTGAAAACCTTGGCAGGAGAACGCGGCAGAGTTGGGCACTTGCCTGTGCCCTACCTGGCTTGCGGATAAAAGAATCCCTCTGCCAAGCCTGCCAGTGCTGTCAGCCTGACAAATCCACACACCAGGCCCTGGAATGGACATCAAAAGCTGAGGGACTATCGTGTCTAGAGCCACAACGCTTCGCTGCTTTGTGTCGCTCCTCCAATGAGTTCAGACAATCTTACACAGCTCCGGGCCCTTTATTTCTGTCTCTCATTGTGCTGTTTCGAAAACCGTGGATTCCAGTTATTCTTTTCTTTTCCATTCCACCTTCCGACTTTTTTTTGCTGGTTTCATTCCTCCGTGTCCCTGCCTTTCTGCCCTCAAAGAACGAGAACAGCAGCAGGAACAGCACTGCCCAGGCACAACAATAAATCCTTCAGTACTGCCTGCAGCTCTCCTGGAAGCCAAATTCCAGGTGGGAAAGAGCCCCTGAGCATCCCAATTCCTCGGGGAGCAGATGCTCCAGGGGTTCTCTCAGTGACAACAGCCACCAAACAGTTTTTGGGCTTCCTGAGCACCTAAATAGGGGATTCAGGTTGCTCAAGCAGAAGTTTAGAGCTGATCGGTCCCATTTTCCACCACAGGCTCCTGCAGGAGAAATCCTGGGAGGCCACGGAGCTTTGCAGGACTTTGGAGGTGGAGGAAAAGAGGTAAAAGCCCTCGGGACGATTTGCACTTTCCCGATGTTATAAACCCCTGTGGCAGCTGCTCTTTCTCTAAAGGCATTTTTAATCAGAGTTCACTTTCTGGTTGTTGTTTGCTAATTGCTGCTGGTATTTAATTATGGCAGGGCTGAAGTGACACAGGCAGCCGCTAATCCACATGGTCCAGAGACGTTCTCCAAAATTCTCCTCCAAACATTCCTCGCGGTCCTTGACAAACACAGGCAGCGCTCCCTTGGCCCCAAAGTCACACTGCAAATATTTTCACAGAAGCGAGGATGAGCAAAATCATCCCAGGGCCAGCTCAGTTCGTTGCACAGACTTCCACCCATGTTTAATCTGGAGAGATCCAGCTGTTTTCCTGAACTCCCTTCCCAACCCTAAGTGAAATTAGGACCAAGCCTACTTGGACCATCATGGATTGAAGAAAAATATGCTATAAATTAATTTTTAGGGGATTTTTCTTGCCTGCTACTGAGAGAAAAGTGCTGTTCCCTCCACATTCATATGCTCCTCAGTGCTCTGGGTGAGGGAGAATTAACACAAATTGGTTCTTTAGGAATGCAGCTCCTGGTTTGGGAGATGGAGCTTCGAGTTTCTTCTTTTCCCAGGTGATATTCCTGTACCCCGTCGAAAAAGAAACATTTCCTTAATAATGGAATTATTATCCACAGTGATGAGATGTGCAAACAGCAGAGGATGGGGAATTCAAACTCATCTAAGGATATCAAAACATCAAAAATTCAGCTTGGAGAAGAGAAGGGTTTGGGGTGAGGCAATTGTGGCCTTCCAGGGCCTGAAAGAAAGATGGGAAGAGGGATTTGATAGGGACATGCAGCATCAGGAGAAGGCGAATGGCTTCGAACTGACAGAGATCAGGCTTGGATGGGAAATTGGGAATCAATCCTTCCCTGTGAGGGCAGTGGGGCCATGGCATGGAGAGTTTGGGGATGAATCCCAGCATTCCAGAGGTTTTCCATAGGCTCTGGACACATCAACTCTCCGGATCCAGTGCTGCTGGAGGAGATCCCAGCCCCAGCCTGGGGTTTGCAGCTCCCCAGAGCTGCCGAGCCGCCCGCAGGGATGGGCTGGGGCCAAGCCTTCCCCAACAAGCTGGGTCAAGCCTAAGCTGGTTAAATACTGAGCCTTTGATAAGGCGGCAGGGCAGGGAAAGCTCCTGGAAGAGCAGAAGGAAAATACCAGAGTCTGTGTGACTCTGGAATGACAGCTGGGCTGGGCTGGTGGCCAAAGGCCAGGGAAAGCAGCAGTGAGCAGGAATATTCCTGCTGGAAGAGAACGGGGGGCAAGCCCAGGCTGGGGGTCAGAGCCCATCCAGCAGGGTGGGGGGTCACAGATAAATGGTAACAAGAGGATAAAATCCACTGGATTTAAATCCCCCTCAGCCTTTTTGGAGTGTGCATCACCCTGGTTCAGAATTCTCTGTAGGGAAAGAAACCAATCCCATTTAGGGAGGTTCACTCAGTTTCTTTTCCCTTCCAAATTCTCCCTGTTTATCCCCTTGGAAAATCCTTGTTTGCTTTTTGTTTTTTGCCTGAAGAAAGCCCTCGAAGTTTGCAGGAGGCACAAATTGTCCTCGGAGCCAGGATCAGTTCTTGTTCCTGCAGGTTCCTCCCCAGCTGATAATCCCTTGTCACAGCTTTGAAGTAAAGAGCATCACAGAGAAAATCCTCACTCCTGGCACCCAGGACTCCCTGCCAGACACCAGGGGAGGTGTTGTGGCTCTCTAGATTCCTGCACGAACACATTCCTGGGCTGCTGTGCCGCTGTGATGGATATTTAACGGCCCTGCCACCTTTGGGGATGCACTGAGCAACTGCAAACAGAAAAATAGAGGGGTTTTTTTTCCCTTCTTTTTTTCCTCACCCTCAAATTTAGGTGACACCGGTGGATTGCCCAGAGCTAGGACAGCCTGCAGAACTCTGTGTCCTCAAAATCAAAACGATTAATCTCTAGTAACCACGGGAAGTTTCTGTATTTCAGAATTCCCTTTTGCACAAGATTTCCAGTGTCCTGCACCCTCAGTCAGGGGTTGGGTGCTGGATCTTGTCCTGCTCCCTCGGGTGTTACTCTTGAAGGAATTTGTGCCTGCTCATTCTGGGATTTTATCCTTTGAATCCACATTATTTCCTGTTTCACTCAATGGCAAAGTTTTAAGTTTATTTGTGAGCAGCAAGAGATAAATCTCTGCCTTCAGTAACTTTTTTTGGAAGCCAGAAGAATGACAAGGAATTGTTTTCTTCCTCTAGATTTTTCAATGTATTTGTTGCCATAGAATTAAAACTCGCAGTGTCCACCCAAGGTAAGAGTTTGCAGCTTGTGTGTTACAAAAATTCAGGAATTCGTGGGGAAATCAGAGAATCTTCAACTCTGCCTTTAATCAAACCCGATTTTTCTGTTAACACTTTCCAGATTCTTATTGTAACTGGTGTTAATTTTTCTCCACTTGTGACCATCTCGCTCCAAGCAAAGCTCTGCACCTTTCTGTGCAGCCTGAAAAAAAATTGATGAACAGCTCAGATTTAGTAAATGGACCTTGCTGCTTTTAAACCCCTCATAAAATCAAATATTATCTTAAGAAATCCTAATCAAATTAATCTTCAACTCCATCTTCCCTCTCTTCACCCTATGACTTCACCCCGAGCTTGCCTGAATATGACCTGAATCTCATTTACTTCCCATTAGAAAAAAAAATGCAGTGAACTTCTAAAAAAAATAACCTTTCAATTACCTTTTAAACTCCTCAAAGAGGACTCGCTTTGGCCATGACATCATCCCCTGATGGTTTTAGCACATGGGCCACATTCCCTGGTTGACCTAATTTATCTGAGCTAACAGAGATAAGCAGACAGTGAAATATGAAAAGTCCTTCGCAGCCATGGGTGAATTCGGATTATTTTCCGTATTTATCTCCCGACAGATGCCCACTTTTCCTGGAGAACAGCACCAGGAGACTGGGTGGGCGTGCAGTGGATCCTGGGACGTGGAGAAGCTGAGTTCAAGTGCAATAATTTGGTTGGACACCCACAGAAATTATCCCTTCCCAAGATCCATCCATTCCCCCTTCTCAGACACGGATTCTGCCATGGGATGAATCCCTCTCCAGAGGAATTTCCCTCCCCTCCTGATAACAGGAGCCCAGGATGACTGATGGCAGAACTGGAAATGTCTGAACCCAGGGACATGGATGCCCCCGCAACAACTTCTAGGGTGAAAAGATGGATTTTTAAGAGCTGGACAAATCTCAGAAGGCAGAGGGTGTTTAATCAGCACAGGATAAACAGGGCTGGGTTCAGCTCCAACCCATGGGCTGTGTGAAAGTGTCAACTTAACCTGATAAGAGTTTTTATCTTGTTAAATCAGCCCAGCCGTGGCTGTGTGGCATTCTGCGGCACACTCCCAGCTCTCTGGGAGCAGACTCACAATAAACTGTCTAAAATACCCTCAAAACTACTGGCAGAGGTTTAATTGATGCAATTCTGACTTTTCCAGATGCACATCCTGAAAATGAGAGCTGCATCTTTGGCCCAGAGACCCAAAACATAGAGACTGCTGAGAATAAGTGTCAGGGTTCTATTTCATCAGAGGCCTTTTGGATGGAATGATTTTCCATGGTTTTCTTGTTAAATTGTTGTCCCAGGACTGAGCCCCGGCTCAGAACTGCAACAGGGGGATAGAAAATGTCAGTCCTTGGTGACCACATTCCCTCCTGAAAGGGTGACAGGAGAGGGAAGAGACCCAGTCACGGGCCCTGCGCAGTGCCAGGAAATACAACACAACCCCATCGCTTCGGGACGCCTTGTTCTCCACGTGATCTGGTTTTGGAGAGGGATTTTATTGTTGTTGAGGGGTTTTTTTCCCCAGAAGAATTAGATAACAACTTAATAAAGCTGCGGCAGACTCATCTTGTGGAGCAACGTGGTGCAGTTTGAAAATTTGTCTCTGCTGAAGTTGCCAGCCGGGTGTTGGTGGCAAACCCAACCTTTGCCACAAATCCCTGGATGCTGCATTGCAGCGACACGCGGGCACCACTCACACCCAGAAGTAATGCAGGGTTTGTTCTTCCAGGTGGCTCCTTTGCTAAGCCGTCAAGGCTGTCACCTGAGCACTGTCCCCAGCCCTGTGCAGCTGAGAGGAGCTCAGCCATGAACTCCAGCACTGGCAGGATTAAAACCTCACTGAGGTTTTTATCTCCTCCTTCCCTCCCTTGTCTCTGCAGCTTTTCTTTCCTTGCCCAAGGCAACTCCCAGCTCCCCTCAACTTGCCCTGCTCTGCAGGAGCCACTGCAGAGCCCCTCCTGCTGTAGATCAGGGTCTTTATGGGACACTCAGCATCAACATTTAATGTGTGTGATCGTTCTGCGTAACTCTGCCAACCCCCTGCTCCTGGTTTGAAATCTGCTCTCCACTCCCAACCCCTTCCAGGCTGCTCAGGTGCTCCTTAAAACACCCCAGGCAGCCCCTTGTTTTGTGACTCTCCATGGATTTTCTCCCTGATTTTCCATCCCTCCCAGCGAGGTTTAATAGGTTTGATACAGCACCAGGAAGGCCTCGCTGGAGACAGAATTAATGGGTGCTCAGCACAGGAAAACCCTGACCTAGAAAACGCCATCGATCAAGGGGACAGGACCAATTAAGGTAGCCAGGCTTTCAGCACAAGCAGCTTTAACATCATCAGGATTTCCTCCTGAAT
Organism: Struthidea cinerea; assembly: GCA_013397865.1. Lineage (NCBI taxonomy): Eukaryota > Metazoa > Chordata > Aves > Passeriformes > Corcoracidae > Struthidea > Struthidea cinerea. The sequence continues at coordinate 119,303 of VZTI01003721.1, forward strand.
GTACTGTTTGGAAAAGGTGAGTGGAGCTGGGGCTGATGGCAGCACGGGTGGAATTTGTTTTTCCACGGTGGAAAGTGATCTGCCACTCTTGGGAACGCTTTCCCAACACCAACTGCAAAAACATCCATGTTGCCAGTTGCCATTAGGGATAATATTGTGACTGCATTTGAACTGGGAGAAACCACCCCATCAGTCAAAGGAGGATTTCAGAGGATACGACCTTGAGTAATGTTCTGGCTTAGGGAAAACTGTGGGTTTGATCATTAATAATATTTTGCGCTATCCATATTTTTTTTATTTTTTTAAAATTTTTTTTTATTCAAAGCAGACTTTGTCAGCCAGGGGAGCAAAATCCTCTCTCGTGTTCCGTCTCTCTCCATTTTAACACAAGGAAGAGGAATCTCTATGAAAATACCCCATGTTCGCCAAAATTGCAAAGATAACATTCCTGAGAGTGAGGCTGGATTCACCTGAGGTCTCTTCAGCTTCTAGGATGGTGAAATTTGCAGTCTCAGCAGCTTGGACAGCAAAACAGGGCTGAGAACGAGGGAATTTTTCCCTTCTGGAAATGCCTCGTGGGTCTGGCTGCGAAAGCCTTCCGTGGTTAATATTTCATGGAGATGCAGCACAGGGGAGACTCCTGCACTGCTCCCAAAGAACTGCTGCACCTCAGCGTTTCACAGCTCCCTGGGAGAATTCCATCAGCTGCAATGGTGGGACATGATGGAATTGGCAACCCGGGAGACAGCAGCCACTCCTGTCCCATCCCAAGGGATGCTTTCCCACCTCTTGGAGGACGGCTGAGTCCTTGTAGGCTGCAGCACAGGGAGATTCATGCACAGACCCACCTGCAAGTGGTTTATTTTTTTGTTGAGGTCATGGAACTTGACCCACCAGGCTCCTTGGCCTCGTTTGGTCATTAATTCACCCGCTGGCTTTGCTCTCGTTGGATCCCCTGCGTTGTGTTTCGCTGTTTGACACCTGAACAGCTGCTTCCTTCAGAGCCTTGGAAAAGGCAAAATGTAAATAAGAAAGAACATCCCTAAAGGTTGGATGCACGGTAGCACACAGAAGCCCACATCCAACCCATTTTCCTCCAGCTCAGAAACCCCTCAAACACACATCCCGCTGCCTCCAGCGATCCCGGGATTCCCCGGAGCACCAGAGCCCAGCCCAGCAGGGTAAGTGATCAATCCAGATTCCATGAAAGATGAGTCCCTGTGGGAGTTTGGTTCCTCTATTTTTCATGCCATTCCGCTCCAGCCAGATTTATGTGTCAGGAAAAACACACAAACGGGATCCGATTTACTCACACGAGTTCCTGTTGGGTTTGATTTATGTTTGGGTAAATAAAGACATATGTCTTGGAGGGCTTGGGCTCTGGCTGCCTTTCTCCTCATGGATCTCTGGCTAATTTATCAGCCTCTTTCTTTGCTGCACTCCTATTTATGAGGCTTTGCAAGGAAGGCAATGATGCCTGCAGGGAACGCCGTGGACAGTTTAGGTTTAATTTTGGAATCGTTTTGCACTCAGTTTTGCTCTTCTGTCAACCTTTAGCTGCCCATCCTGAAAGAACTTCACCGAGACTCCCTAAACCACGATCTGCAGGGAAAGGGACAGCTCTGCTTGTTGTTTTCTAAGCCATGTGGCAAATTAATTATCCAGGGAGGCCAAAAAGTCCCGGTGGGTCAAGTTCTGTGATCTCAAACAGGCCGAAAGTCCCATTGTTGCAATCCCTAATTAACCACCTCACCATCAGCCAGTTGTAGCTGTTTCAGGCATGAAGCAAATGAAGCAAATGAAGCAAATCTTGCTCTGTTTCAAAAACGGAATTTTGAAATAAAGAAATGCAATGATTTTATTGACAATTTTTTAACAGAGGCTGGCAGGATCTCCTCCCTCTTGGACAAACCCTGGAACTCACCTGAAAGATGGGAATAGTTTCCACCCAGCTGTCAAGTTTTGTGGGAGTTGGTTTAAATAGATTTTGGGGCCTTTTTAATGGTTTTTAAAATGTATTCATTTTGAATAGAATTGAAATTTAGAACGGCGCTTTTGTTTTAAGCTGCCTTAGCATTTGGTTTGCAGGGATGGGATGGGATGGGATGGGATGGGATGGGATGGGATGGGATGGGATGGAGTGGAATGGAATGGAATGGAATGGAATGGAATGGAATGGAATGGAATGGAATGCAATGGAATGCAATGCAATGGAATGCAATGCAATGGAATGCAATGGAATGTCCCTTCCAATAATAGCTCCAAGTTGGCTGTAATTTAGAGTAGAACCTCGTGTGGGACAGCAGCACAGGGTGCATCAGCAAAGGGATTCAGGAAGGGCACTGTAGCATCTCACGGATGGAAATAAGACAGGAAATCATTCATTCCATCCTTTAATTGAAAGTTTGGATCCATACTTGTTAAATATTCTTCCTGGAGACTGAAAACTTCCAAACAGAAATCACGATTTCTGCACAAAGTCAAAATAGTTGAATTTTTAATGTTAGGTGCTAACAAGAACCTGAGTTCCAAACAGGGAGAAAGCCAAAGAATTTGCAGGAATTATCTAATCAATCCTCTCTAGCAATGAGCACGTTTAGGGAATCAGCATCTGCTCATGGGTAATTCATGAACAGGAACTCAGACAACTCCTTTAATGTGAATTTCTGTATGAATTATTCACTGAGCTTTATGTCTTGTGGAACATAGTCCCTGTTTTTTGGGGGGAAAAGGGGATGTAGACACGGATTCCAGGGATGCTCTGGGTCTCAATCTCCTTTGCTTCCCTGCGAGAGTGGGGGACGAGGAGCGAGTGCTCATTCACAGACTCTTTCCTCCCTCACCTGGAACTTGGCTCAATGACACCACTCTGGGCTCTTCCCAAAATGATTCCAGCCTCATAAATTCAATAAAATACTCATCCCTGCAGTGGGATTGACAGGATGGGAGGAGAAGATGGGGCCCTGAGGGGGAGTAACCACTGGTTTTATGGCAAATGTCCATGAGAAATAACAAAGGTAGCAATGAGAAAAGAGAGGAGAGAGAAATGAGGAGCATTTGGTGCTTCCTTTGCATATTTGTGTTACAATAATCTCCAAACAAGATTCCTGGCAATTTAGAAAGGACAAAAGATTTTATTAATCTTGAACTATTAATCTTGGAGAGTATTAATGCTGCTGAGAGCAGCATTTCGTGCCTGCCCATCTGCCACACGCCCTTTTGCCATCCTGGTGGGCGTGAATAACTCTACACCACCCCTGACACCATTTATTGGAGCACAGACCATTCCCTGCAAGCCCAGGGTGGAAATGCTGAATTTATCCCTCTTCCTTTCTCCTCCTGGGCTGCTGGATGTGATCTCGGATTGCCAAATGATCTCCAGGGCCATTGGACACCAGGCTCACATCCAGGTTTGGGGGTTGAGCTGTGCTAAGGAATAGCTCCGATCCCACCAGCAGAAAAATTATTGGATGTCAGCAGTGAGAATTCCTCAGGCAGCAAAGTTTATTTGCTGTGACACCAAATCCGAGTCGTCCTCAGGATTCATCCAGAAAATTTTTCATGGGTTTGGCATGGAGGAATCCATACAGAACACCTGGTGTGTTCCTGTTCTTACAGGACAGAATCCAACCCCCAAATACCCCAGGAGTTCAGGGCTACGGGATTTTCCCTCTCAGCATTCCCTCATTTATTGATTGATATTTCCTTGGACCTGGTCCTGGCGGAGTTGGCTCCACGGTGGCGGCTCCAAGCAGTGCTGGTGGCACTGGAACACCTCTTCTGCTCACCTCTAGGGAGTACAGGACAGGCAGTTCCAGGATATCAACACCAAAAAATTATGGCATCGCTTGATATTTTGTGCATTTCCAACACGCCCTCAGTTGTGGCCTCTCCATTTTGCCCACTGGAAAAAGCCTCCTTTTAATCCTCTGGAGAGAGCTGGAAGGAAACATTTCCCTCAGCCAGTCCCTGTCATGTGCAGTGCCAAAAGGGAAGTGGGAGAAATAGAAGGAAGTTGCAATGATAATACCAAAATAATCCCGCCATATGTTAGAGCCATTACCCCCTTCTCCCTCCATCCCCAGATGTGCCGTGTTTGAAGAGAGATTCATGGTTACATAATGGATCAGGAGGGAAAGGATGTGAGCCACGAGGATGATGTAAGGAAAGGAGAAAAAAATAAGGAATAAAAAAGAAAAAAAAAAGAAAAAGAGAGAGGAGATTGCTGAAGTCTTTTGGAAGGGAAGGAGGAAGCCTCAGTGCGGGGTTTTGGAAGTCTCCCATCAGTCAGATGAGCGGATTGCTGCAGCAGGGAGGAGGAAAATCGAGAGCGTGTGAAGCCATTGAGGAGAAGAATGAGCAGCACGGCAGCAAATCAAAGAGCTGCTGGAAATCCAGGTTGGCAAAGAAGGGGTTTTCAGGCAGTCTCTTAAAAAACAGCAAAATGCAGTTTTTAGCTGGATCACCAGGACGTGTGGAGTTTGAGCTGTTATCAGAGGAATCAGACAAAAGCAGAGTGGGATCCAGTAGCTCCAAATGAAGAAATTGGGCAAATTTGGCTGGGAGACCCTTCAACAAACAGGATTTATGGCTAAGGAGAAGGGAGACCTTTGGCTAAATCTCCTGAATGTTTCATTTCCTCCAAATCCTCCTAAACTTTCATTTGAGGGGCAAATATTGGCAACCGCCTGAGGGGAGGGAGCCGCTGTAACATTTTTAAATCACATTTTTCTCCCCACTTCCAGCAAAGCCGTGGAACTATTTCTGAACGAGCGGAAAGCGAACACAAACCCTGCCCACAAGGAGGAAAATGAAGCTCAGCTTTAGGAGCAGCTCTGATGATCCCCTATATCTCTATTAGCAAAAGCTGGGCTTTGAGCAGTGTGAAAAGGATTTCTCCCAGCCACAGGTGTCTTTGATTATTCCAGCAGCATTTCCAGCACTTCTCATCCACAGCGTGGATATTTCCTCAGTGGGGGGCCCTGAGCCGTGAAAAGGAGCATAAATCTCTTGTTTTGGGGATGAAGAGCCCACAGGAGAGGCTTTTGTTCTCCGTGAAAAATCAGCCGAGGCGCAGAGCTCCAGCGGAAGCAAAGATATTCCAAAGGCCAGGCTGAGGGTGAAGGTGCAAGAGGAACCTCTTTGCCCGGCTTTCGGGGGGAGCTGAGCTGCACCTGCCTCTTTTGGGTGCCCCAGGAGCTGTTCCCCTGCTAGACACAGAGTTCCCGGTGCCCTGGCCACACACATTCCCTGCTCCTGAGGATGCCAGGATGGATGGGCAGGGCACCAGCTGGGGCTGGATCCAGAACTGGGGAACAAAGGGGGATTTAGCTCCCAGTGACCAAGGAGCTGCCGCGTCAACACTGGGCTTTGTGCCTCCTGAGGATGGAAAGTCTCGACCTTTTGCCTCACGTGGGTCAGGGAGGGTTCAGGGAGGGAGGACAGGCTGGAGGAAGTGGGTTCCAACCTGATGCTGCAAGAGAGGAAACAGCAGAAACGAGGAGCACTGAGAAAAATTACAGATTATTCAGTTTTTGGGTTTTGTTGTATTCCAAATTGTACGGGGATTGTCTCAACTCGGCCTAAACCCGGGCTCTGGAGTTAAAGTTATGCAGAAAGCAAAGCTGAAGCTGCTAAACATCATCCGAAGGGCTCAGTAGGAGCCTGACTCAGGGCTCATTGCTGTGGCAAGGAATTAAGAAACATGGGATGATTGGGTTACATTTTCCTGGAAGGAGCCAGGCTGGAGAACAACAGGGAGCAAAGGTATTACTGGAATAATAATAAAAAACCCCAAACAACCCCCAATTATTTTTACCACGGTAGAATATCTGTTAACAAATGATTATTCTCTTACCTGTGGCGGTGCTGGCTGTTCGAACAAACCCCTTCTCTAAGAGAAGGGGTGAATAAAACCAGCAAAAAGTGACTTTTAAATGTGTGTTTCTTCTGTTTTCAATGGCCAACATTAAACTCCCCCTCCCCAAGCTCCAGACCTCCCCAACTTCTCATCAGATGTGCAAGGAGATAAATCCTGGCATCCAGCTCGAGTTTCCAGCTTGTTCCTACCCGTTCTGATATTGAAATCCATTCCCTGGCCACAAAACAGCTGAGGGAGCTGTGGGAGCAGGATCCAGGAACCGGGTAATGGATACAGGGATGAAAGGGAAAGCACAGGGGGAGGATGCTCTGCTGTGAACCAAACGTGCTCCAAGTGCTCCTTTTCCTCCTCCTCGCTGCTGAAAACCCCAGCAAGATGTGGCACCTCAGGATGAATTAATCTGGGATTAATTTTGGGGATGGAAATCAGAGCAGAATCGTTTCCTTTTGCAGAAAAGGGCAGGAGTTCTACGTTTCCAGAACAGTCGCTTTTCTAAGTCAGAAAAGAAGATGCCACAGTGTAAAATAAGGGCAAAAAGGAGACCTTTTCGTTGTGGAAAAGCCACCTCTCAGTGGTGAGAAAGTTTCAATGAGATTTCAAAAATCCCTGATTATTTTTAGTAGAAAATTATCACCTCTCCATCCATCTCCAATGAAGCCGACGGGAAAATCAATGCCTCAGGTTTGAAAGAGCAAGTCTATACAAAGAAAGCAATTTATTCTTTTGCCAATCTAATTTGAATTGTCATATATTAATTTTCTAGCATGTATTTGATATCCAGCACCACATTTTGCCTCACTAATCACTCCTTCAGATGTATTTCAGTATTAAATACAGCAATAACCTGCGAATAAACTCCTAGAAAGAGTTGAAGTCAGTTAAATTTTTTACAAAGTCCTTCAAAGGACTGTGGTTTAAAACTGAACTCATGATACAGGGATGAATTATTACTGTCACAGTTCTTTTACCTTTGTTAACTTTGTGATTTTCTCCTGCTGAACAATTCCAGCCCAGGATAAACTCAAGAAATTACGAATTTCTTTTTCCAATGGATGTCAAATCTTCTGGTTCTCTGCCCAAGAAGGATTCCAGGGAGTTCAGACGTGCTGCACAGCTCAGGAATGGCAATTAGAGGGCAGATCAAAAAGAACTTAATAAACCAAATTTTCAACTCACAGGGTGAGACCAGCAAAATCAAACTCAGGAGCTGACGAAACCATGGCAAATTTCAGAATTCTGGCAAAATTAGGGAACGAATTTTAGTTCATAAAAAAGAATGATTTTATAGCTGGCTTTGGGAATCTTCTGTTAACTAGGCCAGCCCAAATTTCTCCCCAGTACTCTGCAACCACCCGCTGCACTGGACTGCGTCCCACTGCTGGGTTGGATGCCTTGCTCAGCAAATTGCTGGGCCCCAGCCCAAAAAGGGGAAAAGTCCTGAAAGGAATATGAGGTGGGAAGGCGAGTGAAGGGAGACCTACAGCCCCTGAGTGCTGAGTGGGAACCAGCCTCGTTTTCTTCTTCACGCACATTGTCTGGAAGGCTCTGAGAAGGCAAAACCAGGCCAGATTTTCCAGCTTTAGCTCTGATAATCACCAAACACCTGCTCCATCCACGTGGAACGGAGCGCTGGACAAGGTCTGAGCACATCTGGTTTCACTCAGCTGCTCTGGAGGGTTTGACATCCTATAGGGTTTGACAGAGCAGAGAGTCCAGTGAGTCCTCCAGACAGACAGGCCCAGTTTGTTCCTTTGGACTGGATTTTACCTGGCTGGGCTGATTAGTTTCATAAAACCCTAATTAGAACCAGCTCTTCACGTCAAATGCAATGACATTAAGTGGAATGCAATGACATGAAGTTGAGAACGAGGTGAAATGTATTTACACTAGAGAAATATCTAGAGAAAAGAACGGGTCTATAAAAGCTTCTCTCTGTATCTGATTTTAAGTCAACTGAACCTGTCTGAAAGCATCAGCTGCCTCTATCAATCTTTTCTTTCCACCAGAACTACTCTGGAACTCCAATGTGCTACAGGATGGACCTCGAGTTAGCGGAGCTATTAGGGAAAAATGAGTTATTTCAGTGGGATACTCCAAGGCAATCACAGCAAATGTTCCTCAGGGTGGAATCTGCAGCGAGGGAAAATTTAAGGACAATTTAAGTTCCCGTCAGATAAAAATCTTGGTGTAAATTTGACAAAGAGCAGCCTTCAGGGAAGCAGGAGTCTGCCTGTCTATCTGTCTGTCTTGTTCCTCAAGAGCCTCAGGAATTAAGGCGTTGCGTGATCCTTTCTGGCTCATTGTGATCAGTCCTCATTATCCTTTTTCTGCCCCAAACCACAGCAAGAAATTAACCTGAATATTGGCAAAACATCCCCTATTCTTCCCTCAAACCCAAGTAAAATATCCCCATCCCTTTATTCACCAGCACATACATTTGATGGCGTTTTCTTTTCCTATTTGTAGAGCTACTCGAGGATATTGGTTCTTCCATTTAACCACAGGGGCCCTGGAACAATCTTTAATGCATTTAGGATGTGGTCATATTTTAGGATGTTTTAGAGGATAAAATCACACTTGAGGGCTATTTAAGCCCTTGAAAAAGTGCAGTGGACCCCGTTGGAGGGGCTGCCAATCCCATAAGTGTCCCTCCTGCTGGCCCTGGGGCTGGGAGGGTTGGGGCAGGGCTGGGAGGATTATTCTGCTGTGAGTTCACCTGTTTACCCAGGCTGTTATTTATTGAAGATCAAATTGACTGAAAATCACTCCCGACAGAGAGCTGGCAAGGGATGACATTATGAGGAGAGCAGAGCTGGGGGTTTGGAGCCTCAGTTATCTGTGATTTAGGGATCATTAGGATCTCTTTAAAATTCTTGCAGCCGGCCAAATAAACTAAAATTAAAGGCAGGCTGTGCCTTACATTAAACAGTTTGGGAATAGACCAGAGACACCATTTTGCTGGGTTAAAGCTTTTGTTTGACATCTTTAACTTCCTTCAATCTTTTTGAGCTTAATTTTGCCAGTTTGAGTGCGTGAGGGGAAGGTTTATTTGTGATGGGGGAAATATCCCTGTGAGTAACTTCTCTATGATTTTTATCACTGTATTTACTCTTACTTTGTCCTTCAACTGGAGACCAGATTATAACTGAGGAAAACTGCCACATATCCCATGCCCCCAAATCTGGGTGTCTGCAGCAGTTCTATGGACAAAGGGAGACTCCAAGGGCTGAATTCTGGACTTGAAAGGCATCAAATTGAATGAAAACACCTTTGCTGTTTTGAGTGCAGTTGATTTTTAGTGTGGTTGCAGGCAGGACACTTTAAGCTGCCTTTTCTTGTTTGTAGGGAGGCTTTACAGCCGTTTAGGAGTGAAAGGAACAGGTTGAATACTATGAAAGCAGTCTCTAGCTCCATTTTCAACAATTTCTGAGTTGGTGTGGGCAACAAATCTCTTCAGAGCACAGGTTTGTGCTCTTGGAGGGCAGCAGGAGCAGGAAAAGCAGGAGTTCCACCAGAGAAAAGCCCTGCTCTTGTTAAGCAAAGCCCCTCAGTTTCAGGGAGCAGTTGGGTTTAGCCAAACCTGCGATCCACCAGATTGATTTTCTTCCTCCTTTTGCTTTGTTTTGTTTGAGCAGAGCGTTTCTTCCCCTGCTGTTTATCCCCTCGGACAACTCCAGGAAAAAGCCCACTTGCACCCCTCGACCTTTCTCCTCCCCGACTGACAATCCCCTTCCTCAGCCTCCAGGCATGGCTTTTTTTGGGAGTGCCTTATTTAGACCACATGAGCGGCATTCCGAGCTTTCCAGTAGCCTCCCAGCCCCACGGAGGATTTATTTACATTGCATAAAATTAGAGGAAATGAAGGGGGATGTGTTTGAACGGAGAGCAACAACCTCATTCCGCTTGTTATAAACTCCCCTCATGGAAGGATTTCAGTCAATGTCAGCTTGGGGCAGGGAGGGGAACAAACTCCACTCCTGGGCATTTCCAGGATAATGGGGAATGATGCCTGGCAATAAAACACACTCAGCAAGTCTCTAAACAAAATTATTTGGTGGATTTCAAGTGATTTTTGCCAGTCCATACCATGAATCCAGGTTGAGTTCTTGGCTTCCTGTCTCACCGAAGGATATCCCACAGAGGAGGCCTTTGGGGTGAAGAAAAGGAAGAATTTCTTATTAAATGAAATATATTCTATGATTAAAAAGGTGTTTGTACGTGGGGGAAAGAGGAAAGGTTCTGCTGAGAGTGATACAGATGAAGGTCCATAAATAAAACATTTTTACAAATTACAGAATTATTAAATTCCATTTATTTGGTTGTTTGTACAAATTACAAATTATTAAAGTCAATTAATTTTGTTTCCATTGGTACCTGCACTCATTCTCCCAGTGCAGAAAATTCATCAGCTCAGGATTTTCTGAGTCCATATTTCAATGCCTTTCTGGCTTTACTCTGCATCCCAAAGGTAAAGGGAAATGGAGCTACCACAAAAGGAGTTTGATCGGATCCAGGTCTGTGTTGTGGAAAAGAATCCCAAAAATTTAGATTAAATCAGTTAATTACAAAAAAAAAAAAATTAGTTAAAGCATAATAGTGTGAAGAAGTTTTTTCTAGAGCGAATAATTACAGACTCGAAGATGTTTCTGGGTAGGGAACCCGGAAAGGAAAATCGTGGAATAAATTCCAGACACCCATAGCAGCACTAATGGCAATCTAGAGCAGGTCCTCAGCCCTGGTGCCAGAGTTATTCCAAAACCCATTGATGGCTCATTGTGCTTGGTGCCAGCACAAATTTGCCACTGCCAAATTTCACCCCGGTGTCAGGGCCGGGCCATCCTCAGTTTGGATGTGCCCATCCTCATGCAGCTTTTAGAGATCCATAAGGAAGAGACTGCACTTCCTGGAGCTACTGAATGTTCCACCAAAACCTGCTCAGATCGCTGTGGAATTGCCTCCTAAGAAGCCATTCCCACATTTCCCAGGGTTTTATTCCTGGGACAGGACAGTGACCAATTCCTCTTCGAACCAACTCTGCTTTTAAGGCTAATTTGCAAACACAATCAGAAAAATAGTCCGGAGCGCTGAACAATTTGGATCAAATGATTACAGGCTACAGCCTCCTCCGGTGTTAAATTTCCATAAATCTGTATGTGGAATTCTCTCTCATATATATATATATACACAACTCTCTCATATATATATTTGAATCTCTATATTTTAACTGAGTCAAATATATATAAGAAAAAAAAAGGAGGAATGGCACTTCTGCCCCTTTCAGACATCCTGCTGGAATTGCCTTCAAAACACCTATTTTTTCAAAAGCAGACGCTCCAAATTTTCGAAAACCAGACTTTTCTAGCTATGTTTGAACACATCGAAATCACCATTCTTCCCTCTTTCTCTCTTTAAACCAAAAAGCTTCGCAAGACCCCATGGATTTATAAGCCCTTTGGAAGGGCAGCCATGGAGGCTGCAGAAAAACGTTCAAAATGGGATGGAAGGAGAGGGTAAAAATATGCAAAACTAATATCAAAACTAATATCAACCAACAGCAAAGCATAAAAAAATAAAGAAAATAACCTTTCTTGTCCAGGGGTAGATAAAGACAGGGCCAGCTTTGGTTTCCTGGCAATACTTGAGAGGGAAAAGGGAGAGAAGTCCCAAACCACAGATGATCAACAAGGACGGGGATGGTGAAAAGGACTTATTTATTTGTAAACCCTCTACAGAAGCAGAAAGCGTGTTCTGCTAATGACTGGGAATTTGAACAGCTTTTTTTTTGGAAAAAATAAAACAAATAAATATCCCTGTGCACCTTCCAGGCTGCTCTCCTCAGCATAAACCGCTATTCAGTAGCTCGAGCAATACCTCGCATTCAAGGTCAAGCCAAACCTCCGTGGAAACAAACAATTTCTCATCAGCCTTTCCAGCAGGAGCAGCTGAGAACAACAGATCAGATGTGCAGGAAAAACGCTGGAAAACTGGGGGGAAACATTGGAAAATTGGGAAAAAACATCGGAAGATTGGGGGAAAAATGTCAGCACAAATATTCGGCCTCCGCGAGACACCGTTCGCTCGCCGGCTTTTCCTGAAACGCAATTTCGCCTTTTCCTCAGGGATCCTTCAGAGGCTGCAGCTCTCCGGGGTTGGAGGCAGGAAGCCTCAGGAAGTGGCTGGGAGCCTGTGGTGATGTAACTGTCACATTGCCCCAGGCCTGGCTCTGTTGATATTAGCCCGGGCTAATCACCGCGCTAATTGGGCAGCCACGACGCGGAGCAGCTCGGCTTTCACTTCAACTGCTCACCCAAATGAGGTTTGACTCAAATGTAATACTTTATATCAACACACGGGATGGCTGTAAAAATAATTCCACATGTGCTGGTGCCTCTTTTTAATAAGTGTCTTCCTCAATTTTCCCCGCTGGATGAGGCACTCGAATGTACACGTAATTAAGGTTATTTAAGGGATATCAATTGAAAAATGCACCCGCAGGAGGCTGAACATGACTGATGGAGCTCCCAGTGCAGCTCCCAAAAGTCAGCTGCCAGAATTTCCTGCAGCACTTCTACAATTTGATCTTCCCCACATTGCCCCGGACAGGAATAACCTGGAAATCTCTTGTTTTGCTCTTTCTGACGTCGTTCGCCTCGGTACAAAACGGGTTTGGAATGGGAGATTTATGGTTCGGTAGCAATTTCAGTGGGAATCATAGGGGATGAAAAACGCAAAAACCACAGAAAAGCAGAGCTGGGCTCGTTTTGTGAGACACCTCTCTGCTCAGAACTGATCAGAGTCCTTCAGAGCCCCAAGACAAAAGTGTGCCCAAAACAAGATGGAAAGACACTGGGAGGAGATCTACTGCAGTAGAATTTTCATGGATCATGGAGCATTTTGGGTTGGAAGCGGCCTTTAAAGGCCACCTAATCCAATCCCAAGAACATCTTCCACTAGACCAGGATGCTCAGAGCTCCATCCACCCCAGCCTTGAGCATTCCCAGGGATGGGGCAGCCACCACCTCTCTGAGCAACCTGTGCCAGTGTTTTACCACCACCATTTTAAAATATTCTTCCTTATATCCAGTCTAAATCTATCCCAATTTCGTTTAAAACCATTCCTCCTTGTCTTAGGCCCTGCTAAAATTTTCCCTCATCTTTAACATAAACCCCCTTTAAGAATTGAAATGCCACAGTGAGTTTTCCATGGAGTTTTCCATGGAGTTTTCTGCAGTCATCTTTGTGCTCTGTCAAATTTTCCCAGTGTTCCTGGAAGGAGAGGTGTTTCCAGCACAGGAGATAACACATAAAAACATTAATTTAATGCCTAATTACCCCGGGGAAGCTTTGAGGCTGCATCACCCTGTGCTCAGAGATGTCACAGAACATGGAACACTGGAATTTCAGCATTCCAGCGTCCACCATTCCACGGACAGATGATGGAATCATCCTCCTCACAGAGAGGCAGCAATTTTACAGCAGTGGATGTTTCCCATGTTTCTACTCCGGAGCTTTAATCTCAGCAGGGCTCTCTTCCCCAGGGAGCCTGTAAATGGTTTGATAATGAAGAAAATCCAATGTGGGCTTTGTCCAGGATCAAAAAAACCTATAAAAATTCCCAAATCCAGTGATAAACAATTGGTCTCGGAGTGGAGCAGTTAATATTTGTATCAAAGGCAGCGCAGAGCAATGCACTGAGAACTGGAAAAGGAGATCTGGGTCCTTCCACAACGCACAAAACCCAATTCCTGTTGCTGTTTTTATCATTCTGTCGCTTGTGGCAGCCCCACACCCCCACGATGACGGCACAGAGCACCCACCCCATGCCGTGGTGTCGTTTGGTGCCTGAGGCAGCTGGAAAAGGCTCTTCTGATTTGTCAGACAGGTCTTGATAAGGCAGAAGGAGTTTCCAACATGAAATAATACCGAGAAAGAGAAGAGCAACCCCCTTCTCCTTCAAAAGCACCCACACAGCTGGCGATGTCAAGCAACGCGCAGCAGAGCTTGCTAACAACCTCCTCAAAAGCCTTTCTTTTGGTTAAAAACCTAGGAATTATTTGTAAAATATTTTTACTTTTCCTTGCTTCACGTTCTCCACCTTCAAGGTGGCTGATTTTCAGTGGAAGGCGAATTCATGGCATTTTGCAGATGAATTTTCGCTCTGCCATCCGTGTTTCTGTGGGGTTTTGTACCCAGATCTTAGGTCAGGCTTTTCTTGGTCAGCAGAACATCTGAGCTGGACCTGAGAAAACGTCTCAGGATGGAGAGAAGTCCCCCCTGACACGTTCCTGTCTCACTGCAGCTCCCTCTGCATTCAAGTGCTTCCCTTCTCTGCAAAGTTGTCATAAAAATCATTATGAGCCCCGAACAGATGTGACCTTAAAGAGCAACTTGATGGAGGGGAAGAAAAAAAAAGAAGAGGTGGGGAATATAAAATAGCCTGTGGTGAAAATAACAGCAGGAAAACATTATAAAATCTGAGCCATAGCTGGCTGGCTTCCTCCTGATTATTGCTTTCTCTTTCAAGGGCCCGTCCTTGAGAGCGCAGATTTTTGGGGCTGATTTTGGGGAGGCAACTTTAACACTTGGCTGTTCTAATGAAACAAAGCTGCTGCACGGAGCTGTGATAAGCCGGGGCTCCAAGAACATCCTTGGATTAAAACGGAGGTGTCGAGGAAATCTCATCCTTCGTGATTTTTGTTGTGGTGTGATCACAGCGCCCTGACTGTTTGTGGAGGGGTTTTTTTTGATGTCAAAGGCTGTGCAAACTCCTGGCACGGGAGTTTGGGTTTCTTTAGAAATAACCTAAATAGAAAAGCAACAAAGGGTGGTTGCTTGGCATAGCCCAGATCTGTGGCGAGGCTGGAGCTCAGAGACCCAGCTCAGCCCCTTGGGCCGAGCACCCCCAGCTCCCGCGGCACTCGGGAGAACCTCAGGGCATGGAGAGAGACCAGGATTTAGGAAAAGAGAAACGGAATGGTTAAAATGTGAAACATGTGAGGAGTGAGTTTAAATTGTAGCAGGATTTGCAAATTGCCAGCACCTCTTCCCCACTCCCGGGGCGCCGCAGCTTCCAGCCACCCAGGAAAGCTGGGATTTCTCAGCTAGGACATTTGGATTCGATGCATTAGGTTGGATTAGGCTCAGAACTAATCTTTTGGAGAGGAGAGCAAATTCTCCAGCGTGTCTGGTAAGATCTGGATGCAGACAGGGCTGTCCTAAATTGGCTGGAACTTCAGCGAGGTGTTGGAAATGAAATAAGGAATCTGCAGGGCCTGCTGCACTGGGCAGCGCTCAAGCTCCAAACCGATCTCACTGTTTTCCTTACAAGGCATTAATATTTTTTTGCAGCTGATGTGATATTTAAATCAATGCAATGGAGAAAAAAGTATTTGAAAGTCTTTTGAAAGGAGATGGTATTTGGTTGATAAGGCATGTGCCAGACATGGGGGGCAACAAACACCTTGGGCTTGTTCTAAACAGCAAGGCAAAAAAGAGAGTTGATAATCTGAATTTTAGAATCCGTCAGCAGAGGTTGCACTTTATCCCAGGCTGGCAACAGGTTTTTCAGAGCCTTTTCATTCTTTTCCCAGCCTGGGTCTGGGGCTGCCTTTTGCAGTGGAAGCCTGGTTTGCCAAAGCCATTTTCTCCAGGATTTTTAACTTTGAATTGTCCTCTCCAGCTCCTTGAGAGCTGCAATGCCGCGGAGCTGTGCACGAGGAGGGTCTGACATTGCCCCACATTTATCACTGCAAAAATCTTCCACGCCTCCACAGATCTGACAATTCCTGTCTGGTGAGATCTGCAGATATCGGAGAAATCCTTTCCTCTTTTAGCACCGCTGTGGGTCAGCCCTGTCTGGTTGGTTGCCTTTTCTCCCCTTATTCCATCACCTGCCACAACTCCCCTTTTCCCTGTTCTTTATCAGATTTCCCTGGTCCTGGTGATGCTGGAATTAGAACTGGACTGAAATCCCAGTGCGGGGAGCCAGGCTGCTCCTGCAGCCGGAGGTTTTGGCACCTCAGCTCCGCTTTGCACGGAGAGAACAGCCCGGATCCAGCCCGAAAGCAGCACTTTGTGTCAGGCTCTGCCGCACATGCATCCAGCAGAATGAGTTTGGGGTTAAACCGAGCATCCGAGGGATTCATCAGGACCTGCCCCTGCTCTGAAACCGCTCCGCAGCCGGAGCTGCAGTCAGCCCGTGCTTTCTGATGCACATCGAGCATCAAGCAAAACCTCCTGCAGGCTCCGAACCCCCGTCTGCCTGCTCAGGACTCTCCTGGAGCTCTCCTCGCTGCCGCAGGATTCGTTCCCGGGCCCGGGGGAATCCTTCCCGAGTGTTCCATGTGCAAGTGAGCGAGCCCTGCCCGGCCCGGGGGAACTCAGCCACGGAGCCCGGGCAGGGTTTCCAGCCCGGCAGGGAACTTCCCCGTGTCAGGAGGGAGCAGAGGGGGCTGTGTTGTTGTACCACCAGCGCTGGGGGAATATTGTTTTGTTTTTGGAAGCGATGGCTAAAGCAGATGTTGGGGCGAGCTGGCGTTTCGGAGCCTGCGGCAGGCAGGAATGATCCTGCAGGATGAAAAGTGACCCCCAGCCAGCACCGGGGCCTTTAATCCGGAGCTTTGTGCGCTGCTATCGGCTCCTGATCAGTTTGAAACCCCCTCCCTCCCACTCAGCCTTTCCCCGGAAAGCTCGGCTTAACAGGGCTCGGTGCCTCCCTCCCGAGGAGCTCCATCACCTCCAGCTTCTCCCTCTGACGGCAGAGACACTGAAGAGAAACTTCCAGCAACTTTGCCATCCTATACAACCCCAAAACTTTGTCTCAGACTCATATTTTAGTACTGAGCTTGCCAAGGTCACGTTGCAATTTTTTAAGCCGTCGTCTCAAGCAAGGATAAATCTTCCCGTGCCCATCCTTGAAATACCTAAACCTGGAGAGCCAAAGTCTGTCCCCCACCTGGTGATTTCAGCACAAATTCCGTGCTTCAGATTCTACTTATCTACGCGGGGATTTTGGAAGGGTTTCTATCCCATTCAAACCGGCAGGATCTGACTGTTCTGGCTTTTCCACCCAAATTTGACCTGAAGCAGTTGAAACCAGGTGGGTTCCCTGCTCGTGGCTCGTCTCAGGTGAGGTGACAGAGAAAAGTGAGCTCAGAGAAAAGGCCTGACCATGATTTTGCTCCACCCCAGGATGTCCCAGCCTGACAAAAGACTCACCACGAATTAAAACACACCCAGGATGGTCTCACACTTTAATTATTGATCCGATTATGGATCCTCAGAGAGTCACCAAAGCCCAGCTAAAGCTTTTCCTACATTTTCTACATGAAGAAGCTCAAACCGAAAAGGGTCTTTGCTCCAGGGGGAGCAAAACTCCAAAACCCTGTGGAAAGTGGACGTGTGGAAGCGCTCGGAGCCCCGTCCTGCAGAATCCCGGTGTTCCCAAAGAGGGCACTGATGCTCTGCACAGCGCACGGGGACAGCCGAGAAATCCTTGGCCAGGCATAAATCTCCGCAGAGAAATCTGTCTTAGCACGTCCACCTCAGGAAAAGGGGAATTATTACACTTAATTAAAGTGTATTGACACCACATGTGGCCCCACCTCTCGCCTTGGGCTTTATTAATGACGGCAAAGCTGCGGGCTCGGGCGGGGGGTGGCTGGGGGTGTCTGCGGGGCTGGACAGGACCCACTGACTGCCCCCAGACACCTTTAACAAGCCTCATTTCTGCCTCTGAGTTCCATTTTCTAGTCAATATTTCAGCTCCCTGGCTGGGCTGGCCGAGGGGATCAGCGCAGCTCCCTGTTCATGCTCCTGGGGCCGTGCGTGGGCCGCTCCACGCGTTTATCCACGGGAAGAATTCGTGAGGCTGTTCCTTTTGGGGTGCTGGGTGGTGTCGTTTTGGTTCTGCAGGAGAGCTGTTCCAGTAAAAGCTGTACACAGAATGATTCCTACTCCAGCAGAGAATTCTGTCTGTAATTCACTGGAAATCTCGGTTCAAACAGAGAAAATTTGTTTAAATCTTGAGTTTTGTGCCCAGATTTATCCCTCCCACTGAGGATCCCTAATTATTGGTGAAATCCTTTAGGTCCAACCCGTGGAAGAAGTCTGGGGCTTTTAAAGATGGGAATTCCTAAGGTCTGAATTTTAAAGAAGGTTTATAATCATTCCTCAGCACCTAAATAGAAATAATCCAGATTCACTGACCACATTTATTTCAGAACTTCTCATTCAGGTCTATGGATCAAGGCCCACATTAAAGTGAAATTAAACCAGTCTCATTTCTTTGTTTAAACACGTGAATTATTGACTCAATTCCCAATGCATTTAAATCCCTCATCCTGTGTTTAATTCCAGAAAAGAAGCAGGAGTTTCAAGGTTTAAATTGGGTTTTTGCATTGGTGTTCCAGTGTGATTTTCCCCCCATTCCTCCCTGGCCCTGGAGCTGTGTCCTTGCAAGGGAGCCTTTCCCATTCCCTGCCTTTTCCTCCCACCAATCCCGTTAAATCCTGCACTGAGCAGGGACTGATTTTCCCTTCAGCTCCCTGCCCTGGGATGCAGGAGAACAGACTCAGCAGCAGCTTCCACGTTTTCCTTTGCTACTCTGGGAAAATCAGGGGCTGCAGTAGTGGCACTTTCTAAAATCTTGGAATCATTTCCTGGCAAAGCTCGGTCACAACTGGAAATCCCCCATAAAACAGTGGCAAGGGTTAATATCATCCCTGCCACGACTTTTTGTCCAGTTCCCCAGGAGAGCTCTCCGTGGTTTTCCACTGCCACTGGAAATGGTGACTCCCAGCTGGATATTCCAGTTGGACGAACACTGGATATTCTGGTTTCACCAACACTGGATATTCCAGTTACACCAACACTGGATATTCCAGCTGCACCAACACTGGATATTCCAGTTTCACCAACACTGGATATTCCAGTTACACCAACACTGGATATTCCAGCTGCACCAACACTGGATATTCCAGTTACACCAACACTGGATATTCCAGTTGGACCAACACTGGATATTCCAGCTGCACCAACACTGGATATTCCAGCTGCACCAACACTGGATATTCCAGCTGCACCAACACTGGATATTCCAGTTGGACCAACACTGGATATTCCAGCTGCACCAACACTGGATATTCCAGTTGGACCAACACTGGATATTCCAGCTGGACCAACACTGGATATTCCAGTTGCACAAACAAAGGATTTTCCTGTGCCAGGGGCTCTTGGAAAGGAGCTGGAGTTGCTTTTGCACACTCAGGAACAACCAACACCCTCCATTCATGACCAGAGTTCCAAACCAAAGGCCAGGATTCCCCACCAAGCTGTTCTGGAGTTGAGTTCACACCAAAATCTCATGGAAAATCAGAGTTTTCCGTTTAACACTTAACTCCCAAATCAGCCAAGGAGTTTGGAAGGATGGAGGAGCTGCTGGAGCATTCCTGGGTGGGTGTTTTCCTTCTGGACCCCAGGAAGGAGCAGAGCTGGCAATGTCAGACAAATCCCAGTTCAAATTCAGATTTCTGTGTTTCCTCCTCTGATTTTTTTTACCCACCTGTTGACCTGGACAAACCCGATTTCTTTTAAACAAAAACATGGGCAAAACGGGGGTTGGAATAAGGTGATTTTTAAGGTGCCTTCCAACCCAACCATTCCATGATCCCATGGCAATGCCTGTGGGTTTACAGGAATGACAGAAGCTTTATAAAAACACATCTTGACCATTTTCTTCTGGGACTTTGTCCCCTGAGTGGGAGCTGTAACTGCAGAGCACTGTCAGAAGCTTTCCCACTTTGAATTTCTATTTGAGTCAAGCAAGAACTAAAAAAAAAAAATCTTTCCTTGGATCACAGATACAAGATAATGGGATCATGGGATCATGGGTTGCTACAAGAGCACGGAGCACGAGCAAAGGGAAAACTCCTTTGCCTCTATCAGCCCAAAAATCTTAAAATCCTGTTCCCTCTACGAGAAATCCTGTTCTCCCTATGAGAAATTCCTGTAGGCTGCAGAAGTTGATCATTTGTGTTCAAAATAAGCTGATATTTTGTGTATAAGGGAAAAAAAAAATCCATTTTTAAAAATGTTTTGCAGATCTTTTCAGGATGACAGAAAGAGAGATGTTGCCAGAACAATAAAGGGCTGGAACTTCTGGAATGGAATTCCAACCTTTCAGGTGAACTGGTGTGATTTATTTATTTATTTGTTTGTTTGTTTTTCAGGTGTTCATTGTCCAAGAGGAGCTTCACAGGGCTGGAATTGGAATTATGCAAAATACCACCAAAGCAGCTCCTCACAGCCCAGCTGGGAATGTAAAACTGTGTCATTCCCATTGGAAATGATTGGAAAATCCAGAGACTGGGAGATTCCCAAGCCATGATCCCTCGTTCTTAAACAGTGGTGAGTGGATGGCTCTGATATTTTAATATTCCTGGGTCAGGGATGCTCTGGGCCTGGCATTACCGAGGTGATTCTACACAATTCACCTTCCCCAAGCTGCAGGGGAAAAAGCAAAGCTCAAATGTATTTAGGATTTTAAACCCTCAGCATCCTGGGGCACGCAGAATTCAACGTTTTCATTTGGTGCCTGCACAGACAGATTCATTTGGCTGCTCATGATTTGTTTACTGAGCATCAACAAGGCAGGGAAAACACAATTTTCCATCTACCAAGAGAAAATTGGGGCCTCTCAGGAGTTTTCAGGGTAACCCTGTGAATTTATAACTGGTCCTGACAGGGGTTAAAATCCTCAGGAAGCAGAGTGGCCCATCGGTGAGGTCACAGCTGCCCTCTGGGGGGATGAGGTCCTGGCAGAGTTGTTCAGGGAGATAAGGGGCTGTCCAAATAAACAGGAGGATCAGACCCTTTGGAAGAGCCTGGCTCTGCCTCGTGCTCACTGTCACTTTTTTTTAATCCTTGAAGGAGATGGAGGGAATTGTGTGGCCAAAATCCATAACTGGGGAGCCTGAACAGAAAAGCCGAGGGAATTCTGCCTTTTTACACCAGTTAAAAACCTGCTCTGGTGGAATTCCACACCTTTTCCCCAGTTGTAGAGCAGCGTTGTGTTATTCAGTGGAGATTGCTGGGAATTTTTTCCCATCCAATAAGGAAAATCCAGCAAAAAAGGAAGGATTGGAAGGATTTAATGAACATCGTATTTGGAAAACACGGGGTATGTGCGGGTTTGAGCCGCCCAGTGCTGGTGTGACTGGAATTGAGGGATCACTGGGGGGTTGGTGCTGTGCAGGAGCAGAATGGGGGGACCAACCCTTCGGAGTTAAAATCCCACCAGGACTCTCCAAACCCACACGGGGCACCTTGAGGCCACAGTCCGAGGATGGGAAGTGACCCCACACTGCTGGGTACCAACCCCATCACCAGGAGGGAGGAGATGTAAAGCCTTCCCCTGTCAGATCAGGAAAAATCAGCCTTGAGGGGATCAGAAATCTGGAATTCTCAGTCCCACCAGCAGTGCAGGGGAAGGCAGGGACATCCATGCAGGGCACAAATCCAGAGGGGAAAAGAGGAGCAGGAAAAAGGGAGCTGAGCCCCCTCTGCATGTCCCTACAAACACCACACATCCAGGAGCTTCTATTCCCTGGATAATGAGTCCCTTGGGAATTATTGAGAAATCCTGACGCAAACAACAACTCTGCCATCTTCTCTTTTTCATTTTTTTAAGAAAATGGAAGAGATGACCGAGAGGCCGAGCCCGTCTTGGAGGGCTGTTTGAAATTCCCCCTGGTACAAACAAGTCCTGAGGACTCCAACCACTTTAAAACCCCTGAAACTGCAAACCTGTCCTTAGTGGTTTGGGGAGAGCAGAGCCTTTCACCATCTATTCATACCCTGCAGGCTTCGCTTGCTAAAATATCACCCTGGGCACGCTATTTTTGACCCTCAGTCTGGAGCAGAGCAGCAGACAGGCACTGCGGATGGTTATCTGCGGTCAAAAATCCAGAAAATATTGTAAAAGTGTGCAAATCCGAGGAACCTGGACAAATTCCAGCATCAGTAATCCCTTCTCCCAGTATTCCTGCTGCTGTTTCGATTGCAAAACCGTCCTGGAGCGCTGCTGCAGCTTTGCTGTGTGTAAGAGCCAATGTTTGGCTGCTCTTCTCTTGGAATAATTTGGGAGTTGTTCTGTGAGGAGCTCTGGGATGAAAAGGGCTGCAGAAATATATGATCGTTGTCATTAATTCTGGCACCACTCAAGACCACCAGTATTTAAAATCAATTAACAGGCCTTTTCCTATTATCATTGGCAGTTCGTTTGCATCCAGCTAGGACGAGTTAAACTCTCATAAAAGTTAAAAACAATCTGTTTTTGGAGGTAATACAGCAGCAGTGAAGGAGAGCTGGTGAATTCTCATTAGACTTTTACTGACAGGAGTTTTCTGGAAATAAGTTCACACGTGGAAGTTTTGGATGGGGGAAAGGGTGAGATGACATCCAGTAAAGTGATTTAACCCCGCTCACTTCACACCCTCAGCTCATCGTGTTTTTCCCTTCAGGTTATCATGAAAATACATCAAAACAAAGTCTGTTCAGAGCTTAAAATACTCCGAGGCAGAGCCTGAATCCTCTCTGGGTTTGGCTCGTGGCAGCCGAGGCGAGGTTGGGTTTCTGTAGCTGTTCCCAGGTCTCTGTCAGCAGAGGGAATTTTATTCTTTTCCATGGCTCCATGTTCAGCTTTGTCAGCAGCCAGGACAGGACAGGATTAATGTTTGGGGCAGCAGCTTCCTGAAGGGATGGAGCATCCCCAGCTCTGCCTCTGAGAGCTCTGGAATTTGCGTCAGCCCCAGTTTCAGCTGCCTGTTCCGTGGGAAGTTTCAGCAGAGCTCTGTGTTGCATGGGAGAAGCACCCAAGTCACCTGGAAACCTCCACTGATTCGGGGAAAAAGCAGAAAAAAGCTTTATCTGTGCTCTGACGCTCAGCATTTCTGAACTAAACCTCAAATAAACCAAAGCAAATCCATTTCCCAGCACAAAATGATAATTAATCCAAGGAATACCATTAATAACAGCTCACAGCAGAGCTTTGGGAGCTCTGTTCTTATCTCTGAGCACACAATCAGCACCTGACCGGGGCAGGATCTGCACATTTCCTATTGCAAGGCAACAAGGAGCGGCTGGAAGCAGCTGGAAATAATTCAGGAGCACAGTGCAGTGAAAAGGAGTTTAGAAACCACACGGTCTCGATGATATTTTCACAGTGCTCCAAGCAATTTACTTCCACCAGTTCAATGGTTTCAAGGCTCTCCAGCTCCAAATTGCACCCCCAGCACCAATGCCAGCAGTGGGAAAAGTCAGAGCGTCAGGCCAGGGGAACAGCAGCCAAAGGCCTCGAGGAAAGGGCAGGAGATTTAGGAATGGCATCCTGCTGGATTTGAGGGGGATCAACCCAAATCCTGTCCTCTCTGTCAGGGTCTCCCTCAGATGTGTCTCATTACGGAAAATAATTTGCATTTTCTGCCAGTATTGCGAAGCCCCTCGGAGCCTCCCAGCCCGTGGGATCCCCGCCCGTGCTCTCCACCTTGCTGGGGTCCAGAGCAGGAACCCGTTTGTGCCATAAATTCCAATTCCATACGGATTACCCAGGCAAAACTGGGATTGTGAGGAGTCCGTGTGACTCCTGACCCAGGTGAAGCTTTTCTCACCGTGAAAAGCCCCTCCAGAAACGGATCACAAACAGAGCCGGAGGGACTGTGCTGATGCACTCCGGGGAACAAATGTTCCAACTGGATTCGTGCCTTGCATTCCTCTGGGCAATTCCTCAGGGAGCAGGACAGGTTCTGTTTGTATTCACCGCCCACATGGTCACTTAGGGTGGATGATCAGCTGTAAGGAGCATTTTCCCCATCCTTTGACTGAAAGTGAAGGAGAAATGAGGGATTTGGCAGAGTGAAGGTTACCCAAAACTCAGGTTGATGTTC
Organism: Struthidea cinerea; assembly: GCA_013397865.1. Classification (NCBI taxonomy): domain Eukaryota; kingdom Metazoa; phylum Chordata; class Aves; order Passeriformes; family Corcoracidae; genus Struthidea; species Struthidea cinerea. Next base: position 143,126 of record VZTI01003721.1, read on the forward strand.
CAGAGTGATTTTGGGCTCAATGTACTTTGCAATTTTAGTGGGAGCATGGAAGGAGAAGTCAGAGGTGCTAAATAAGGAAAAGGCAAAAAGCAAACAAAGAATTTGGCCTGCGGGTGTTTTCAGCCCTGGAGATCTGAAGTTGGAGATTTTTCAGGGGTCTGGACACATCTCAACTTGAGACACACGAAAATTAAAGAAATATGTAGGGTTATCTATCTGAAATTTGTAATATTTTTTAAAAAAATAAAGTCCCCATCTAAAACTTTGTGTGAAAGTCCCACAGAAGTTCAGGAATTGTTGGAAGGATTGGATGGGGACATCTTGGAGACAGGGGAGGGACAGGGAATGCCCCACAAGTGCAGAACCTCTGGAGAGACTGAATTGGGTCAGAAATACAACAGTGGAGACGGGAAATAATTCCCCAGGAGGGACATGAGAACAGGGCCTTGGAAAGAAAATACGTGAACGTTTTATCTTGAGGGGAGAAGGAAAATCTGGAGAGCCTGGGAAGGCAGATGGAGATTTGGAGAATAAAATGGTTTTGCTATAAAAACGTACCTCACGTTATGACTGCAGAAATTACCAAGTGAGAAAATGAGCAAAAGGCCAGCTCAGAGTGAAAAGAGAGCCTGGCTGCTCTGAATAAATGTTTTCAAAAATGAATGAGTGAAGCCTTGCAAAGCTGGGAGGGGGGAGGGAGGAAAACTAAGAAGTGTTTAAAGTAAATTTATCTATGAATGAATCAAGAGAGAAAATCTGAGCAGAGCACTTGCAGGCAGAGCTGTCTTAATTTTAATCATCTCTTAGAAAGGTCAAACACTTTCTGTCTCAGTGATTTATCCGTGTCCCAAAGTAAGAATCCAGATTTTCTCTCCTCGAGGAAGACATGAGTTTCTCTTGTCGTTCAAAAAGATGGAAATTTTAATCAGGCTACAATTAAAGGAGAATCATGAAACCTCCCCGAATTTCTAATGTGGAATTGTCGAACATCACAAAGGTCCTGCCAAACCCAAATATTTTGTTGTCCCCTCTTGTTGAGAGGGGGTTTTTTTGAGCTAATCACACTTTGGCAGGGCATGAGACAGATTTAGAAATCTCTGAAACCCATAAGGGATGCACTCCTTGGAATATGGAATGTTCTGAGAGCAAAGTTCGGGGATGTAGAGCATTATAAAAGTCGAGAAATGAAAGGGGGGCTAAAAAGGCATCAGAAGGTTTGAAAGTTGGGAAGGAGAAAGTTCCCAGCAGAAAATGTAAGGTGTTGAATTGCTGTAATTCGCCAAGCAGAAGCTCAAGGCTTGGTTACATCACAATAATGTCGGGGTCTAAAACCCAGTGTGAGGTGGATGAAGGCTGAAATTAGCAGCAGATTCCTGATTTGTCGTTTTAACCAGAGCAGAGAGGTTAAAGCCAGCGCCGGTGAGGCCTTGTGCTGCCCCGGCACATAAAGGGAATGAAACATCCCCTAAAGGAAGCTTTTTATCCACTGGAGAAAGGCATAAAACCAACTCATTAAAGCCAAAATGAAGATAAAAATGGAAAAATCGACTATTTCAATGGATTCTTCCTCTCTGATCTAATTTAAGCCCCCTCTCAGCCCGTGGATGTTGGCTAAACCCAACTCGCTGGCCTCGTTACAGGCCGCAGGGTGTGAAATCCTGTGGCCTCCACGTCGAGGTGAGGAGGTTCCCTCTCCCAGCACAACAACTGTGGCTCCCCCCGAGCTGGGAGGGCACCGTGGCACAAAATAAATCCAGCTGCACATCCCAGGGAATGTGAATCCACAGGAAAACCAGGCAGCAGGGCCAGGCCTCCCCTGGTGCCACGGACCTGTCAGGAACCGCCACCCTCATGGGGTATTTTGGACAGCAGGAAAGAGCCACAGACACGGTTTGAAAACTAAAAAGGTTGACAAAATATATTAGGCTGAGGTCAAATTTCATTGAATCATTGCTTGATTATAGAGTGCCCCATCTCCAGCTTCGCTTTGGAAACCACTTTTTAGTGCTTTCAAGAAGCTGCAATTATTTTTGCAGGGTTTGGAAACGAGTCCTCCATGGGATTTTGGGATTTTTCAGCGCTGTCTCAGACAGTTCTGGTTTAAAATAAAACCTGGGCAGACTCTGAGCCCAAGGTGCCTGGGCTGGGCCAGCTCAGGGGGATCAGGGCACAGGTTTGGGTGGCTTTACTGGGAATTTGGCTCGTTCCCAAAAGCATCGGGATGCAAAGAAAACAAAGAGGAGAAATTGGAAGTTGGGACTGACTTCAGCAAAGAATGGGAAGTGGGGGAAACACCTTCAGCGCTGGAGCTGCCAGATGGAAAATAACAAATAAAAACCCGAAAGATAAATAGGGAAATACAAAATAAAACAAGTCTGGGGCTGATTTTAGCACCAAAGCCTGCAGGTGAATGATGTCAGGACCAAAGTCTTCCACCTCACCGTGGTCTGACAACAACAACCACCAAACAAACAAAGAAAAGAACAATCAAACCCCCTCACCCCAAAACAAACTAACCAAAACCCCCCCTAAAACCAAACCAAAACCCAAAATAAAACAAACAAACAAAAAAACCAAACCAAACCCAAGAAAGCCAAAAACCCACCACCAAAAACCCAACCCCCAAAAAACCCCAGATCCAGGATGTCCCTACAAGGCTGAATTTTAATTTGTGTGGCAGAAACTGCCCTGAGCAGAGGAAAGGCCACATCCCAAGGAAATCTGGGAAGTTCTGCTTTTGGAGATCCACCCTGCAGTGACAGGACTGAGCAATTAAGTTCTTTTGTAATTAGACAATTAAGAAATTCCAGCAGAGGGGCTGTTAATTGTCCATCAGTGGCGCCCACAACTGAAGATCACCCTAAATTTTCTCCTGCTTTATTTCTGTATTTTATTCACTTCAATTAAGTGCGTGCAGAGGGAGTTTAGTCCACTTTTAGGACTGGTTTTAACTGGGTTTACCTGTTAAACAAACAAAAGAAGTTCGATATCACTGACAATTCCCGGGCTTTATTTCCCTTTCTGAGGAACACTGGAATTTCCACCAGGGCAGATCAGACACGCAAAAAATATCAGGGTAATTCTGGAAGGCCAATCATTTATTTAAGCTGAAAGAAAACCAGTTAAAAAAAATTTTAATAGATTATTTCTTTTTCAAAAGATTGAGTCACGCATCTCCAAGGCTTGTTTGAAATTTATCTGAATCTTCAGGCACAAATTGAGTCCTGATCCAAATCTCCTTGGCTTTGAACGAAGTCGCACGAAGGACGAAGTTGGAGCTTTTAAGGTGGCAAAATTTGGTCCCCAAAAAAATGTTGGAAAATCAAAACCTTTCCTGTTGCTTCTCTGTAGCAGAGATTATGAGAGCCATGGATCAAACTGGAATGCTGAGGTCTGAGGGAAGGTGATGTGGAGGGAAGAAATAACCCAGAAAGGCAAATTCCTGCTTTTTCTGCTCTATTTCGTCTCACCTGTCTCCAGCTTTCCCAGGAAGGTGATTAAACCTGGGCTTAATTTTTGGAAAGCTGGCAATTATATCAGCATTAAAAGCTCACACAGCTGCTCAGACTAAACTTGAGTCTAAGCAGCTTTGGAGACTGGGCTCCCAGAAAAGCAATAATGGCAATTTTTGACCAATTTGATTCAGGACTGGGCTCCCTCTGAGCACTTTTTGGCTGTGGTCAGCTCTCACTTCATGGGTTGGGCACTGCAGCAGCTCCTGCCTCGCTTTCCATCCATCCTGAGCATTCCACGTTCAGCTCTCCCAGGAAAGAGCCCCCACCCTGTCCTCAGCAAGGTTCATCCCCCACGTGGGTAAATGGATTTAGGAACAAACCCAGCCACGAGGTGGGGTCTGCCAGGGATCACAGAGCAGCCAGAATCTTTCCTCCTCTATTTTTGGGCGTTTCTCTAAAAGAGTTGTCTCAATCCTGAGCGAAGAAGCTGCTCCACCAGCCCCACGTGTGCTAACGAGGTGAAAAACTTTTTTCTTCCTTTATAATTACAGGATTTGAGCTGCGGCATCAGAAATTTCAGATCTATTTCGTAAAAAGAAGCAGATCGTTCTATTTAGGGAAAATTCCCCGCACGCACTTTTTCCCCCTCCCAGGATAGACATGAAAACACCTTTGAAAAATGATTTTTTTCCCCCTAATTCTGGTTTCTTTCCCGGGTGTAAGAGTGTCCGAGTGAACGTAATTACATCTTGCATTGGACAAGCCAAATATTTGATCTCATATTAATGTGTTTTCTCTCCAGCTGCTGGGGAATGTGGCTTCTCCAGCAGATGCAGAACATTTTTAAGAGCTGGGCAAGCCCAATATTTATTTATGTCTTTATGGATTTGTGGGAGTGCGCGTGCAGATGGAAATGGAAATGCGGGACACGGCAGGACACGGGGAGTGGCTTCAAAGCATCAGAGGGTGGGGTGAGACGGGATTTTGGGGAGAAATCCTGCCCTGGGAGGGTGGGGAGGGGCTGGGATGGGATTCCCAGAGAAGCTGTGGCTGCCCCATCCCTGGAGGTGTCCAAGGCCAGGCTGGAGCCACCGGGGATGGTGGGAAGTGTCCCTGCCCGTGGCAGGAGTGGGATGGGATGGGATGGGATGGGATGGGATGGGATGGGATGGGATGGGATGGGATGGGATGGTCCTTAAAATCCCTTCCAACCCAGATCAATCCATAATTCCATGAAATGCTGACGACAGAAGAGGGGACAGAAGCTCCTGATTGCGAACACTTCCCTCTCCCCCTGAAATAATTCGATTTTTTGTGAAATAAATCCATAAATGTTTCTGATCCTTATGGCATTGGGAACAAAAGGATCGATCCCAAAAGGAACTAACGGCCCCCAGTGGTGCCAGGAGAGGTTCCCCCACCCCTCTGAGGCCCTGACAATCTGAATTCTTGTGTTTTACACCTGGAAAGGGATTGGACCCATGGACTGGACACCCAGAATCATAAAATCCCTGGATGGTTTGGGCTGGAAGGGACCCTAAAGCCCATCCCAGTCCACCCCTGCCCTGGCAGGGAACGTTCCATGGCCCATTGCTCAGTCAGTGCAAAAACAGGGAGAAAGAAGAATCGGAGAAAAAGAATCCAAGGATGCAAATTTCCTGCTGTCCTTGCCCACATCCCAGGGGAGCTCCTGACACATCCTTTATGGACTGGGCAGAAGCTGGGTGGAAAACCCCTCTTGTGGCTGGGTGTTGATGGGAGGCAGTGGAAAAATATTGAATTGATGAATTATTTAATTGATGAAATTAATTTTTCTGCTGAAATATTGAATCGATGTTTCACACGCCAGCTTTGGACTTGGAATCCATTTCACAGCATCCTCTGGAGGCTTTGGTAACGCTGCCACCTGAAATTTGCATTGACGAATGATCTGTATTAAAGAAAAAAAACCACATAAAGAAATTCAGATCAGTGACTCCACGGAAACCAGCGTCGGATAATTGTGTTTGCACAGGGTTCTAATTCCAGAGGAGCACAGAGAGCACCCTGTGAGGGCACCTCTAGTCCTTGGTTAAGGGATTCAGGAATGACCCAGGAAAAGTCAAAAAGGCAAAAAAAAAAAAAAGAAAAGTTTTATTTCTGGAAGGTGCTTGTATAGTTTCGGAGGGTTTTAGGAGTTTTAGCAGCAGCAGCGCACGATTCTGACATCAGCACAATCAGAAGGGTGTAATCAAGGTAATCAAAAGCTTAAATAATCTCATTTAAACACCGGCCTGATTTGCAGAGGGGTGGGAGCAGAAGTGTTCGTAGTTCATCAGAGAAATTCAAGTCAGGGATCGCCTCCATTTCCCAGATGGAACCAGACAGAACCTATGGAAAACTACCAGCAAGTGAAGGAGGAAAGTGGCCATAATTCTGTTTGGGAATCCAGATTAAGCCAGGATATCTCTGGATTCACACACTGCTGCCTTCAAGCCACATCAAGGGATCCTCCTTCCAAAACTAATATCCCACATTTTTCAATTTAATGGTATGATTTTCCCCCCATTTTCACAGCTCATGGTTCCACAGCAGCTTCAGAAATGAGTAGATAATTAAATTTTCACTTTTCAGCCCTGATGCTTTGTTTGTTTAAGAACCCTGATGAAGAAATGAGTTGGTGTCACTCCAGCATCTCCTGATGTTTCTGGGAACCACCCACATCCAGCAGCAGGGAGATTCCAGAGAAATCCTGTCCCTGGATGGAGCAGCACCAATCAAAGGAAAGGTTGGGTTTGTTTGAATTAGGGAAGGGAAAGCAGAGAAAAATAAACTGCAAACCAAAGTATGTTCCTGCTTCTGGTCCTTTCCCCTGGACTGAGGGAGAGATCCAAACTTTCTGCACATTAAAGACAAGAAACGTCTCCCTGCTTCCCTCAGCCCTTCCAACTCTATTTAGTCTTGATTCCAAAATCATTGAGAGAAGGAAAAATCAAGGATTTTTGCACTGATTCCCATGACTGAACATCCCATCCGTGTTTAGCCTGAGGAGCACTGAGCTGTGTAAATACTTTTTTGGGCTTCAGTGGCAGAAAATAATAGGGTTCAGTAAATGGATGCGAGAGAAAAAGGTTGTAATTATTCAACCAAAATATGGAACTCAGCTTGCTTAAATAAATACCCTCCTGCCCGAAGCCAGCAGGGGTTTTTTAATGTGTTTTATCCCATTGCAGGGATAAAACGAGGATGTAAATGCTGATAACAGGAGTTAGATCGACAAAGAACCCTCAATACGCCAGGAGTGAGGGGATGAAATGATCCAAACCCTAATTCCCTCAGGAAAACGCTCTGGAATGAAGGACAGGAGAGGTTTCTGAGGGGAGCCTGTTGTAGGAGCCCAAAGCAGAGCTGTGAATGCAGGCAGGCAGGAAAAGGGGGCAACTCCAGCAAAATCCAAGGAGCCCAGGGAAAAGGCCGAGCCCTGGGGGGGAGCCAAATCTACCTTGCTGAGGGAAAATAAATCTCTGTGCTGGATGTCCTTCAGAGATGCTGCAATGAGGGTGGCATTTCCAGGGAGCTTTGGAATCACATCCAGAGGCTCCTGCATCAGCAACCACTTGGAGCTGCAGAAAACCGGCTCTGTTCAAGGAAGGAGAAAAGGGGTCTGAGGAAATTCCCCAAATTTTGAGTTTTTGAGTTGTTTCATTCTCAAAACACCTTCAGATACCACTGCAGTACAACAGCTGGGATTTCTTTCCCTCAGGAAATCAGGATTTCTGCTGTCAGCTTCAGGCAGCCGCAGCAGGGCTGGGACGGGATCTTCCTTCAGGAAAAGCCAACGCTGGTTGGGTCCCCTGCATTTTCCTCCATGAAATCCATGGGGATGCGTTTTCATCCATGAAATCCAGGTGGGTTCAAGGATACACAAGCGTTCTTTTCCCTCAAAAACTGAATTCCTCTCTGCAGTGCCCACCAGTGACACCCCAAAACCACCTCAGGGCTGGGCAACTTTCCCCACGTGGGATCATGGAATGGTTTGGGTGGGAAGAGATGTAAAGATCATCCCATTCCAACCCTGCCACGGGCAGGGACACCTCCCACTACCCCAGGGTGCTCCAAGCTCCATCCAGCCTGGCCTTGGACACTGCCAGGGATGGGGGAAGTATTCCCAGGTTTCCTGGTTCCTGGAGTTTGAGTTCTAGGGAAGGAAGGGGTTGTAACCACCGAGCTTCACTGGGAGCTCGGTCTGAAGGGCTGAGCCAGCAGGGCTGCAACGATCCCTGGAATCCTCACTGAATTCCCGGTATTCCGTGTCTCTGGACTGCGGGAATAGCAAGAAATGAGGGATTGAGAGACACCGGGGATGGTTCTCCATAGGGCCTTTGCTGCCAACCCTCCCCTGTCCTTCCCTTCCAGAGAGAGAGAAAAAAAATGAGAATCCATCAGCAGCGTTAAAAAAAATAAGGTTGCAACTCTCCATTCCACGTTATTGCAGAAAAGTAATTAAAATCCAACTGCTGCCTCCATCCCCTGGGAGCAAATTTTTACTGGAAACGAGAAGGAAAGGTGGTTGGACTGTGGAAACATTTACCAGCTGCAGGTATAATGCCGTGTCTGTTGTCAGAGGAACATTTCATTGGTTTATTTCTGGAGGATTATTTAGAGGGTTGTGGTCTCTACGTCCAGGTCTGAAGAGAAAAAAAAAAGG
>VZTI01003721.1:159738-181761 GCA_013397865.1 Struthidea cinerea
CTGCCAAAAAAAAAAAAAAAAAAAGGAAGGGTCAGTCTTTTGTTCAGTTTTTTTTTTTTCTTTTTATCCACGTCTTTAATTATTTCCTTGGAAAAACAAACGCGGCGATGGATCCCGGGCTCCTGAGGAAGCACCAGAGGAAGGCGGCTGTTTTCCGAAGCCCTCTCGCCATGTGGCTGCTGCTGGGTGCCTTTTGTCTCCCTGGTTTCCTGAACATGGATGGAAAGCGTGGCCCTTTCATGATCCAGCCCCTCTCCCTCCCCTCTGCCTTTGTACAGTCGATAGGAGAAAGGAACCAGCTGCAAAAAAAAAGCCTTTTCATGTCTCCTGTGCTCCCTGACCCCCCTTCAACACCTTGGGGTGCCCGCTGGGATTTCCAGCATTTCTTAGGTTACATTATGGCAATCCCCTCCTCCTTGAACTTGATGGCAGCTTGGGCTCACAGGAACAGCTGCCTCCAGAATTTTAGCATGGATTTTTGGGAGAAAAAAAGGAATTCTGAGCTGATTTCTTCTCTTCTAAGAGATTCAACTCGGCCTTCCCAAAATAAGAGAATGTGGAAAGGGGTGTTGAGTTTAAGACGTGAATGAATTAAAACAAGTCTGGCTTTAAAATCCGGGATTAAATTCAAATATGGGAATTCATCAAACACGTGGAAGAATATTAAGGGCAAATTCCACTCTGTGCTTAACTGCCTTGTAAAGCACTTGGTGCCTTCAGTGCCTTGAAGCAGCTGTAAAAAACCCAATGTAATCCCAAATCCAGGATCCTCATCCCAAAGAGAGGGGGGAAAGATGAAGGAAATCAAGGTATTGGATGGCAGGGAAGTGATTCTGGGCTGTTCTTTGCCTTTAAGTTGTGATGCCACCGGAAAAGGCCAGAAAATGCCATTTTCAGGAGAAATTGGAAAGAACAAAGTCACAGGTTTTCCTGTGGCTGCCAACCATCCTTCGGGCTTTATTAGGATTTATTTTTTCATTTCCAACAGGAATATTTATGGGGGAAAAAAAAAAAGGAATTTCTTCTCAGTGCAATCCTATGGAAAGGCTGCTCCTTTTTAATGAAACCACCCAGCCAGTGTCACTTTCTTGGTAGATGAATATAAAACCAATTCAGATGTATTTATAGGTAGATTAAAACCTGGAAGGTGATGCTTGGTTGTGTAGTTTGACATCGAGAAGATTAAAATCCCCTCGGTAATCTCTTGCCAAGAGAAATAATCTCTATTTAGCTGGAACAGCTGCTCTTGACTTGAAGGCAACCAGGCCTTGCGAACTTTCTGCTTCCTTAAAAATTTGTCCATCTCCCTGATCTTTCCCTCCTGGATTTGGGCTCATTTAGGAATTGCTGCTCTCCTTTTGTGAGGTGTTTTGGTGATGTTTTTGTGCTACTTCAGCCCTCTCTGACAATCCTAAACAGGTCCCTCTCCAAGGCTCTTTCTCAGGGTCTCAGGATTTTTTTTGCACCTTTTTCCTGCAGCTTTTTTTCTTTTCCCCACACATCTGTTTTCCAATCTGGAGCTCAGAATGGGATCAATCTGCCCAACACTCACCAGGAATGTACATCATAAAAAAGACAGAGGCCACATTGCAGGCGAGCCGTCAGCACGGCGCAGTGACCGATGTATAAAATATCGACCCGGGCTGCAGAGCCGAGCTCCGTTTGGGGTCTTTTATGAGCTGCTGCTCCGGAAATGGACCCCCCGAAATAAAAGCTGTGGTCAGTGATGGTCCACACTCAGAGAATATCAGGGAGGTTGTTGTGAATGTACACTTAAATACAAATTAGAGGATGAAAATCTGTCCAGGGCCAGGATTTGGGCTTGGATCAGCTCACAATATTCTGGGATTCGGTCAAAAATGGGGAAAGTAGGGAGCCATTGGGAGGATGTCATTAAACATCATTTCTTTGTATTTATAAGCTGCTTTATCATATTTTTGATTGAGGGACTCAAAATTCATTTTTTGAATTCTTTTCGGGAGATCTTTTGGGACAGTGACTTTTGGGCAAGCTTGGCTTGGTCAATATTTTGCAGTTCAGGTTTGGCCGCTCTGCTGGGTCTGTTGGCCTTTTCCATGTGTTTTATTCCCGAGTTTTGTCAAGGATTGGGCCGGTCTGGAGCTGGGCAGTGCTGTGGGGCTGTGTTTAGTCTGTTGGGGTAGGACTGGGATCCGTCTTTCCTCCCCTTCCCGTTCCGCCGGGCTGGCGGAACTGTAAACAAGGGTTCCAAACGATGCTGCTGCTTCCTCGGACACCCAGGGAGTTGTGGGTGGAGCAGGGCAGGAGGTTTCTGGCTTCTTGCAAATATTTCTGGCCCCTTGGAAATTTATTCTGTAGGTAAAGCACAAATAGACTCAGAGAGCCACTGCCCCATCGAGCAAAGACTCTTAAAATTCACTTCATGTTTCTCCCACCACAGGTTTTCCCTGGTTTTGCTACTGAGGAAAATATTTCATCTAAAAGCAGGAGAATGTCCTTCCCTTGTCTAATCAGCTGCTGCTTTATATCAAATCAGTGATTAAACCTAAAATCAGGGGAATAATTGGCCATTTCTCGTGTTGAGGTGTTGTCATTTGTCCTGCAAATGTCAGGTTTTCGACTCTGAGCGGCCCAACATTTGAATATTCATCTATTCAGCACTTCCAAAACTCATTTTGTTACCAATCTCATGGAAATAAAAGGTCAAATCAGCTGCTGAATACAATGGATACAAGAAAACACAATTTAAATGGAAAGATTCAATTCTACCAGGCCTGAATTTCCCAGGGTTAAAGCAGACAGGAAATTGATGTTACTCCTCCCCAGGAATTGGCCAAAACCAGAAGGAATCAAAAAGTCCTGCACTTTTCTTAGCAACCCAAACGGAACCGGCGACAAATAATCTGCAATTTTCACCCTCACATCGTTTGTGGGGGGTGGGTTTGGCCTTTCCAAATTGCAGCGAAGCTTTGAGAACGTCCATGGAATAATTCAGCGAAGAAATTGGGCCCAGCCACCATCAGAGCAGTGAGAAAACAAACACGAGTGGATTAACATAATTGCTTAATCAACAGCGTTCACTGAAGGGCTTGCAAGTGTGTGGAATTAATCATCTCATTGTGAGGAGCATTCGGAGTAATGAACATAATGAGAACTTTGCACAGCTGGCAACTATTTTAATCCATTAGCCAGCAAAATAAATAGGTCTAGAAAAACAACATTTCATATTATTTTTTACTCTATAACCAGGCTCGATAGTGAATATTGGGGTTAATTAGAGGAATTAAAGGGAGAATCATCTCCCAAACCTTTCTTCCTGTCCAGCTATGAATGACAACTCCCTCCACAGGAATATTTCCCCCAGTCGTAATCAATAGATTCTACTTTTCCTTGCTCATTGTGTTATCTTGGTGAAATCAGTAGGATTTTTACTGGGAATGCTGCAGAAAATTCCTCTGGATGTTGACAGCCTGCAGCCAAATCCTTGAATTAGCCATGAGGATGACGGTGCAGACCAGTGCAAGGGTTGGGGATCCTCTTTTCTTCCCGGTGTTAATCCAGGTATGAACTTAGTGGTCTCCAGCTTGACCCTCCTGAGAAGATTGAAGGTGAACCTGGAATGTTTCAGGCACTGAGGAACAGTCCATGGGGATAAGGAAATCCTGGGGGAAAAAATAAACCAGAATTCCAAATGCCTTGGGAGACGAATAATTGAAAATGAATCTGATACATTTTGCTTTTGTCTCCAAGTTTTGGAGTCAGTTTGGGTGTCACAAACTCTCCTTTCACCCCAGCTGGGCCTGGGGAGGTCCTGCTTGATTTGACTGGAATTTATTGTGCTGTTTTCCAAAGGCTGACGTCTTCCAAGGAAATATTTATCCACAGCCATCGCTGACCTGTGATGACTCAGTCAATCACAGGCTGGCAGGAAAAACCAATTTACACCCAGGGATTTGGGAGACAAAGTGCTCCCTCCTGGCTCCAGCCAATCCATCTCTGCTCCAGTGCAAGGGTCACTGTTGGAACACTGGACAACAGCATCTTCCCTCTTCCAGCTGGCCGACGTTTCCCCAGATTCCTTAGGAATAGCAAATACAGGGATCCATAAAGAATCTATAACACCACCTTTGTGTTTTTTCAAGCGTGATTTTCTCCTTTAAGAGCGTGAAAATGAAGAGCAAACATTAAATAAAGCAAATAATCCTCAGCGTGTTCTGAGGTTTGGCAAAGAGAGCCGAGGGAAGCTTCTTATCTGTGGCCGTCCTCCTCCAAATCCAGGCTGTCTCCTCCGAGCACTGTGTTAAATGCTGCAAAAATCCTCTCAAAACTGATAAGGAAAATGTCAGTGGGATTTTTCCCCCCCCTTCCTGAAGTGGGATGTTCAGACAGGGACGTGATCCAGCCTGGAAGTGCGTGAGGGAAAGTGCTTAATGCACCAGCTTTGAAAGAAAACAGCATTACAGCGTGATCACCACAGATTTGTTTGGCTGCTGCAATCAGGAAGGAGGAAAGGAGTTTTCTTATTGGAACAGCTGGCAAAAATAATAGAAAATAAATAACCAGATAACCAGAAGACTAAAAATTTTTCTCAATAACAAACATTAACTCTTAATAAAAATAATAATTTTAGAGAATCCTTCCACTATTTCTCCTGCTGGAGACAGGATAAGATGGGATATTTTCTCAGGACACGTTTATGGATGTTATGATTAATCTTCATAAAGATTTGGATAATAAAATCACCTGGAGAACAAGGTTGAGCTTATAAGCTTAATATTATTACTTTAAAATTGTCTACAAATGGGCTTCTGTGTTTTCAAACCATAAAATGAAGGAAGAAAGAAAGCTGGTAGAATTATAGAATCCTTCAGGTTGCAAAAGTCCTCTCTGACTGAAAAGGCAAAGCCAGATTTTTTCCCCCCCCATGAAGATTTTAATTAAGACTTTAAGATTTAATTATGAGGATGTCTTCCCTAAATATTTAGAATTGCAAGCCAGACTATTTTGGTAAGAGGTCATCAAGTAACTGATGAAATGAGATTACCAGCGGCATGGAAAGTGCAGTTATTGGGCAGGTAAAGGTTTTTCGGTTGGGGTAAGAGGTTTTCCTGCTGTTCCTAAAAATCTAAGGCAAAAATACCTCCAGGTTATAGAAGAGTTTGACTGCTGATAATAAGGATACGAAATATTTCATTTTCAAAGCAGTGAAGGTGCCTTGTTTGCACCCAATGATTTATCTCGTTCGAGGAAAAGCAAAGTTCCAGGGAGATAAATCACAAACCTGGCATTTGTTGTGTCCTTTTTCCCTTTCCAAAGGACTTCACCCTTGCACAGGAGCATTGTTCAAGCGTTGCCTATCATGGGGAATAAGATCTAAAAACTGAACTCAGATCTTTTTATTTCAATTGTTTGGTTTTCCACTTTCTCCAAGCCCCAGAGGGCATCTCCACAGCCACCAGGATACTCAGTGCAAGCTGTGCCTGAGAACCAAGTCAGATCCCAGAGGAGCTGGGAGAGCCCTGGCTCGGAAAGTCTCTGATTTTACTCCTTTTCTGAAAGAGAAGGCCCCGAAACTGCTTTCCTTCTGCTGGGCCAAGAAATGGGATAGCCCATGGATGCCTCTGGAGGCTGCAGGACCAGGTTCAAACTCATTTGGTTTCTGTAAATTCCGAGTGTTCCTTCCCAGGACGCTTTCCCAGACCCAGTTAATTGGGATCAGCACATCCATAACAGGAAACCACTGCCAAGACTGGGATGTTTTCTTCAGATGTTCCTGCAAGGCTGAGATTGTTTGGGATCTGGTTGTGCTGTGATAACCAGGAAGGGGCTGAGCTGTGCCCAGTTCCTCCTGCGACCCAGACTTGATCTCTCTTCCCACCCAAAATCCTTGTGTTCTGCTTTAGTCCTGTTTAACACTGGGTTTGGGACATTCCTAAAGGCATTTAGGGATTCACTACGGGGTGACAGGTCCAGTATCCCCAGAGCCATCCTCAGGACATGTTTTGGAGGCAGAAGATCCCTGGGAGTTGTCGTTGGAGTAACTTGAGAGAAAATTGTGCTTTTTCTCAAGTTTTCTCTTGAGGAAAAAGCCCAATTTTCAAGATTTTCTCAAATCCCTGAGTTGAGCTGATTTTGGGGTGGGTCACAAAGGAAACTTTTCCCCATGGCACATCCCAAAGGTAACCCTGAGTGCTCAGAAGCCTCTGGCAGATGTGTTTATCCAAGCCCAACCACGCAGAGCTTCCCTCGCGCTGCCCTCCGCGGATTCCTCACACGGAGCTTTCTGCACGGCTGCCCTTCCTCGTAAACCTTTGGAATAAAAAGCCTCCCCGGCATTTTTTACCCCCTTCCTTTTATTTTTTTCCCCCTTCCCTCACCAGGCTTTTGGGGCTTTATCGCAGCGCTGGGGCTGTGCCTGCTGAGGCCTCTCAGAAGGCTCCTTCTGGCCCACGTTCCCGTTGGTTCAAACACGTCCCTGCCCAGCCTTTGAGCTGAAGGCGGAGATGAAGTCAACAAGTCAAAAATGAAAATAAATAAAACTCCAGTTCAAACAAACCACTTGCCTCAGTAAATAGCTCCTGGCCCCTTTTCAGGGCTGGCCAGCAAATCATCTGGGCTATCTTGTTTTCCAACAGCTCGAAGGCCTTCAAAGCTTACCTTGTTCTGGAGCACTTAATTCAGCTCGCGGAGAAGTGCCTCAGATATTGTTGTGTATCGATGATTCATGATGGCTCTGCTGCAAAATGAAAGCTAAGGAGCCTAATCAATAAAATAATTGAGTCGCTTTGAACTGGTTCCAGGTCAATTTTTCTTGGCAATTTTTGCACTTCCTGAATTATACCGACCCAAACCATGAATAATGATCTAAAATTACACAATATACAGAAACCAGCTGTTAGATAGACTCGGGCAGGGTGATGTCATTGGGCTACTTCTAATCTGGAGCCTTGGATGCTGCCAGTGATGATGTCACGGGCTTGGCAACCACGGCTTGAGTTGGTTAAGCACGAGCAGCAATGTGATTTTCCCCCGGTTTTTATGGAAAGAATTGACTCGTGCTCATTATCTCCAGGAGAAATGGAAGGGACATGGGCTTGCATAATTTATCCTACCTGGAAGAGGGTGTAAATGGAACCAGAATCCACTGAGAGCCAGCTCATCAAGAACCCAGAGCCAAAATGTCTTGGACTTGCCCGATGTTCTCCCTCCCAGATCCCATCCCGAACTCCCAGGCCCTCAAACCAGCTGGATTGAACTGGCCGGCCTGGTGAGGTGTTTCAGACCAGCCAGATGTGTCCAGCAGCAGCTGCCAGTTCCAGATGGGCCCTGGAAGCTCTGGTTTAATTCCAGTGAAAGCTCCATCAGGCCTCATACGCTGGATCAAGTCCAGCCCTGCTGAGGATAACAGCAAAATTCCATCTATTTTGAATGTCGTGAGCATTTTGGGTTGGAATTCTTTCCCCATCCCAGTGATAAAACAGGGTGAGCTGGAGCAAAGCTTATCTGCCCAGAGTTTTGGCTATCAATATCCACTGGCATTTGTTTCAAGGAAGGATTAGGGACTTCCATAGGGTGCCGAATCTTGGAATGACTTGTCCACGGAGCAGCTCAGCCTGGTCTCTAAAACTCTTTTAGGACTGAAGGCTGAAGTTTTCTGTCCCTTCCAACTGTCGGTTGTTACCACCTTGACCAGTTGGGAATGTGTTTATTCCAAATGTTCTTCCTGCCTGAGGGGCAGGGATGGTGTCTCCCACCACCCACCAGGGCTTGGTCAAACAACAACGAATAAAAATTCAGTATTTTAGTCTCATCTTTGCTGTGATTAAACAGAAACCCAACTTCTTTGTGACTTCTAGGAGAGAACACTTTAATTTTCAGAACATCCAGAACCATTAGTGGGTGGTGTTTCACAAAGTCTCCCAAGCCGGGCTTGAAAAGATCTGAGTTTCATTTAAACTTTGTATAAAATTTCACCTAATTCCTGCTTGTTTATCAGGATGTGTAATTGAATTGCTCTAAGTGACTGAAAATGTATTTCTAGTTGGATGGAAATCTGTAAACAATCTGGACGTTTCTTATTTTAACATCATTTTCATTCTGCCTTCAGGGCTTCGTAAGATAATCAAATGTTAGTTTTTCTTTCCAAATGCAGTAGTCCCGTGCACATCGCTTGAAAGGAAAATTCAGCCACGGAATTCCAAAGTTCAGCTTTTAAACCTGAAGCAGCCAGTTCTGACTTGCAAGGACAGCTTCACATCAGCTCAAACACAATAAATTGTCCCACAGAAAATGCTGGTTGTTAGTGGGAAAAAAAAAATCTGAAAGTGTTTTTGAACAGGTTGACTCAGAAATCGTGGCATCATTTAGTTGGAAAAGACCTCTAAGATTGAGTCAAATTGCTCAAAATTCAAATAGAAATGAGCGCAAAATTCTGTGTGCAAAGAAGATTTTGGGAATATCTCCCCTATTTCTATCTGCTCTGTCAAAATCTTCTGTATTTCAGCCCTTTCAAGCACATAAAAGGCTCACAGAAAATAAAAGTACATCATTTAATTTGTAACAAATATAAATTTAACCAGTTTTATGTGAAGACAGATTCTGTCCTCTAAGAGGGCGAAGGGTAGAACGTGTGAGGGATTTTTGCTGTGTTTTTAAGCAGCAATTTTGGTGAGGTGAGAATCCAAACTGATCTCCTGATGTTACATTCAGGAATCTATAACGGAGTTATCTCCAAATCAGCCATTAATTACAGCTGACTCTTAAGCCAGCCTTGGTATTCCCCATTTTAAAAGGCAAGGAAGAATTAAAAAGGTCACTCTTGGACCAGAAAAAAAAGCAGGGCTGTGCCTTCTTCCCTGAAGAAATCAAGATTTGGAATTTCTCTGCCTGCTCAGGAGTCAATTCCCTGTTTTTGAGCTCCTGCTAAAGCCCAGGAGCACCCAAGCCCCGGGCTGGCCACTGAATCAAGGCTTTTGTTAAAGTCCTGTTGATGGAAATCTCTGCTCCCACTGCCCCGCGTGCTCCATCACCACGGCAACAGCAGAGCTGATGCCTGCCCGGTGTTTTCCTTGGCAATCCATCAAAGGAGCCGGGAACGTGCGAGGTTTGGGGCAGGAGAGGCAGCTTGGGCTGCCACGGATCCGGGGGGCTTCGGTTTGGGAAGCACCAACCTTGGGCACAGAGGATTTTCTCTCCTTTCCGTGATATTCTAGCAGGCAGCAGTTACAGAATGGTGTTTGCCATGAATCCTGCAAAAAAAAAGAGGGATTTTCTGCTTCGTTGTTAACCTGAACACTGAAAAATGCTTGGAAACGAAATCCTGGGTTTTGCTTCTAGAGCTGCCCACAGATCACACTCCCTGATTTCCACCCAGTTCCTATCAAAGGATCACTGCAGGGAATCCCACTGATATAAATCCCCAGGAGTTTTCCTTCCAGAGCTGAAAGTCCCTGATTTCCACCCGATTCCTATCACGGGATCAGTGCAGGGAATCCCACTGATAAAGACCCCAAAGGATTTTTCTTCCAGAGCTCATTCTCCCTGATTTCCACCCAGTTCCTATCAAAGGATCACTGCAGGGAATCCCACTGATATAAATCCCCAGGAGTTTTCCTTCCAGAGCTGAAAGTCCCTGATTCCAGCCAGTTCCTATCAAAGGGAATCCCACTGATACAGACCCCAAGGGCTCTGGAATAACCAACCCTGTCCAGCGCCTTTTGAATCCAAGGAAATTTCGAGGAATTCAAATGTTTACAAACCAATTTTCCCAGACATTCCCACCTTTGCAGGTTGCTTTGGCTTGGATGAGATTAACGGGAAGGATTCTTCCATGACTTCTATTGAAATAACCAAGCTGTGCCAAGGGTTTTTTGTTCCATCCCCAATGGAATCGGATTGGAAAAGGACCTGGATTAGGGAGGAAGCCCAGATTTGTTTTAAAGTCTGGCAAATTTTAAATTCCTGCTTTAACAGCAATAGAATAACAAATTCCTTGCGAAAATCCGTATGTTTTAGGGATACTGACAAGTTATTTAGGCCCCAAATTGAAGTTTTCTAAAATGAAAGGAGAAAAGAAAAATTGGGTTATTTAGGAGGAAAAATTGCGACTTATCAAATATTTTAAACTCACATTCTCCTTCACTCACTCACAAGTGGGTAAACTCAATTTGTTCAGTGGGGTGGCTCAGGCAGGTGAAGTTCAGATTTTATGAATTTGGCCCCAATGTTTCAGTGCTAAGCAGGAGTGAATTTGATCCCAAAGAGCGCGTTATAAATAATGATTCAGAATTTATTACAAATAATAATTCAGAATTTATTACGAATAATAATTCACAAAGTCAGGCTGCTGGATACTTCTGAATGCTGTAATTTGCATAATGCTGATGCCCTCAGCACCGACACAGTCCTGGGGGTTGAAATGCTGCCCCGATAATCAGATATTGATTAATTAAAACAATCCCCTCCTCTGCAAAGCAGAGATCATTTCACTCTAGTCCTCCTAACAGAGACAGCACCATTATTCTCTCTCTTTTTTTTTTTCCCCTTCCTCTTTTCAAAGCACTTTCGATGCTCTTGATTTCTACCACCCAGAAAAACGGGCGAAAACGCTCATCTTAATTTCCCTCCTTCGGAGGAGGGGAGACAAATCTCCATCTCTAAATCTGCAGCCCATTCAGGACTTCAAATGCTTCACTTATCTGGTTTTGTAAACTCGGGGCTGTGGAGTAATACTCACCAGACAAGTCATAAATCATGGGCAGAGACAGGTGCAATAAATACCAGTGTCAAAAAGTTACAAAGTAAAATTATATTGTTTTGACAAGATGTCCAGATGCGTTGACAACGGAGCAAGTAAATGGGCTCGCTCTGAGAGGCCGAATTAGTGCAGGGGAGGCGGAGGGAGGGAGGAAAAACCCAAAAAAAACCCAAGAAAAATAACCCGAAAGCTTAAAGGCTTATCAGGAGAACGATGTAACTACTGCAAAACGCCTACGAGCACATTCATTTTCTGGGGGACTCTTCCTCTTCTTCCCCCAGTGTTCAATCGAGGGCATCTCCAAAAAAACCCCACCATTTTTGGGGTTTGCTTTGCTATTTTAGGGTAAACAGTGATTGACAAAGAATAATTCTCTTTTTTGCACTGCATCGCATCCACTTAGAAACTCCCTGACTGGGTTTTCCTGTCGCTGCAGCAGCCTTTGAGCAGCTTTAATGTGTTTCGTGTTCCTGCTCCTCCTCACACGAGGTTTTTATATAAAAAAATCTGGGGCAGGAAGCCCGATTCAGCTCTTCCTCTCTACTGGAGAGTTCTGACATGCGGTTAAACTGCTTTCTGAACAGATTTAAATTTTATGTTAATGTGGGGCTCCTGTGATTGTCTGAACCAGGCCAGAAAGTTCAGCAATTTCCAGCTGCAAATTTTGAGCAATTTGTCAAAGATCAGGGAGATCTCTAACCCAACCCAGCTTTCAACCCAGCCAATTTCCTCAGCCACGAGCCCACCCCTAATTCCTTGTTTGTACACAATCCTTCAGGATTCTGGATTTATTTTTTTTTTCACTTCCATGTATTTGGTTGAACCCTTTTGTGATGTTTCCGACAGAATATTCTTGCTGAATTCTGGTTTTGGAATTAACCTCGGGACGTGCCTGGATTTTTTTTTTTTTTGCTGCCTGGATTTTAAATCCTCGGGAGCAGAATTCTGTTTGGGGAAGGGATGAGCATTAAAAGTCTTCCCTGTAGTATCCCTGTGATAATGAGTGGAAATAGGATCAGGATACCTCACTAAATAATACTGGAATGTGTTTTATCACTGAACCAACAGAGCCAGCCCTCCGCAGAAGTTTGGTGCATTAAACCAGGGGATTCATGGAATGATTTGGGCTGGAAAGGACCTTAAAACTCATTGTTTTCCACCCCCTGCCATGGGCAGAGACATCTTCCACTATCCCAGGTTGCTCCAAGCCGGACTTGGGCCTTCAGGGATCTTTTTAGCAGTGCAGTTAATCTTTGCTCCATTGCCATGCCTCCACAGTTTCCCAAATTCAGCCCTTTTCCCTGACAAATTACAGCAGCAGAATCTTAACATGGAAAGAAATCTGGGCATTGCTGCTCAGGTGAAACTTTCACACTGTTTAGGAGAAAGCTGGGCCATGCTTTTGGCTCCCAGACGAGGCTGCTCCGTGGATGCTGTTGGATTTGGAGCTTTGGGCTGCCAGGCCAGACATCAGCACCCTGTAAAAAAACCCAATATGTTTCTGTTGAAAGGAATGTGCTACCATAAATGAAGGCACTTGAAGGTCAAAGGTCACCGGGAGTAATTAGCCCAGGCCATTAAAGGAAGAATAAAAATCATGTTTTACAAGCTGATAGAAAAGAAAGTTGAAAATATGCCTCGGAGAGAAAAAAAAACCCGGCAAAAATGCGGCAGCACATGGTGGGGTGAGTGTTGTTCATGTGCAGCGGGGACGTGCTCACAAATATTTTCTTTATGAAAATCTCCTCCTGGCCCACTCTGAACACGTGTCCCACCGAAAATTTGGGGGAAAAGTCAATTCTCCCGTGCTGTGTATAATGTTTTAAAAGCTACCTTTAAATTGCTCGAGCCTTTTTATCATCACATTATCTCCTTCCTCCATCTTAAAACCCGTTTGACATTGGAAAAATACACAGAGTTTGACAGCCGGGCCGAAGTGAAATCCGAAGATATCCTTGGAAAATGTTGGGCCCTTTCCCAGCAGCTCTGGGGAGAGCTGCAGGGACGTTGTGTGAGCACAAACATCCCGCAGAGGCCAGGCAGCCCCCGGCCCAGGAACCTGATGGATGAGTGACCCATTACAGACTCTCCCGGGGCTCTACCACGGCCCATTTTGCTCAAATGAAATCAAATCTGTTCAAGGCTGTGCAGGCAACGCTGAAGTTGCTAAATTGGGTGAAATGGGGAGAGATTTTTAGCACAAGTTGGAGAAAAATCCAGATCAAGGCGATGCTTCAGTCCCACGCTGTCGGTAGCGCCTATGGGTTGTGCAGGAGAATTTAAACATGGAAAGTAGCATTCTTTTTTATTTAGATTTTTTTTTCTTAGCCATTGTGGCTGTCCCTACCTATCCCTGGAAGT
Source organism: Struthidea cinerea (assembly GCA_013397865.1). Classification (NCBI taxonomy): domain Eukaryota; kingdom Metazoa; phylum Chordata; class Aves; order Passeriformes; family Corcoracidae; genus Struthidea; species Struthidea cinerea. The sequence continues at coordinate 172,835 of VZTI01003721.1, forward strand.
GTCCCAGGCCAGGCTGGATGGGTTTGGAGCAGCCTGGGATAGTGGGAGGTGTCCCTGACCGTGGCAGGCGCATGAGACCAATTTTAAGGCCCTTTCCAACCCAAACCTGTGGTTCTCTGATATCAGTAATTAAGGAAACTCCAAGAGGTTCTTCAGGAGGTTCCCTGTCTTGTCAGGGATATCCAGAGCAGGTTTGTTCCAAAGGATTCCGAACACTGGGAATAACTCTGCCTTCACCACTGACATCCTGCAAACCTCCGTGAAAAATTAAAGCCACTTTTGATTCCCCACGTCCTGCCACGAATGACTCGGAACAATTGCACTGGCGGCCTCGAAAGAGTTCTGACCGAAAGAGCCACCAAGTTCTCTCCAGCCAGTTCAGGAACCAACTTCAAACAGTTTGCTTTTCACCCACTTCCATCCCAAATCCATGAATATCCATGAGTTCCCTGAGGCTGATGCTGGACGTGGGCTCTCTGTGCCAGGGGCAGGGATAACTCCTCGTGTTAATCAGCTCTGAGATGGTTTCCAGCTCTTCCTGAGACCCCGCTGCTGCACAGGAGCCCTGTCAGCAGCAATTACCACGAGGTTCTTGCAGAAGAAAAGGGACCTGTTTAGATTATTTGCCTCTCTGGCGTTCCCAGATCCTCCTTCAAAATGGAAAACACTGTTCCATGATCCGCAGGGACGTGGCGCTCCCGCCCGGAGCATCCATGTGAGCCTTGGCGCTGCGGCACGGAGGCCTTGGTGCAGCAGGAGCAGGAGATGGGGTGGCAAAATTTATCTGCTGGGTTGGGATGGGGCGGCAGGAATGGGGAATAAATAACTCTGGAGCTGCTTTGCCCTTGGTGTGCTGCCTTCAGTGCAGGTCGTGCTGATAAACGGCTCTTCCGTGTGCTCAGAATGAGACTAAAAGTGCAGGTTTCGATAAAATGCTGCTTTCAGCATGGCCTGGTGAAATCGCTCTGTCTTTAGAGGCGCAGATTTTGACAAAATGCTGTTTTCAACATGATCTGGTGAAATTTATCTGTCTTTGGAGGTCCAGGTTTTAATAGAGTCCTGTTTTCAACATTTCCCGGTGAAATCTCTCTGTTTTAGAAGTGCGGACTTTGAAAAAGTGCTGGTTTCAACATGCTCTGGTGAAATCTCTCTGCCTTGGACTGTCCCAGACTCATGCCAGGACTGATTTCCCTTCACCGGGCATTCCTCCACAACCCCATATTTCCAGAACTGCGTCTCCACTTCGAGCTGTTCCATCCTGCATTCCTGGTCTTGCTTTCAAAGCAGTGAAACCCCTTTTTCTGCCTCTTTTTTCCTCACTTTTACCTCCAGTGCTCTGGGTAACCCCACATCCACACTTCACCTTGATCACCCCTTTTTCCTGGGGGTGCTGCCAGCCCCCTGCAGATCCCACAGATCCCTTGGAAGCTGCATCCCCAAGCCTGCAATTCCCCACAGGACACTTAGACATTTGCTTTTAATCCGGGCCCCGAGTTCGTAATGAATTCTGTAAACATAATCACGAGGCCTTTCCTAAAGGGAAGCCCTCTCCTATCCCAGCCATTTTTGCTGACACTTTTGACTCTGGGCTTGATCTTTGCCCAGGTTGCCAAATAAAAAGGGCAGAGGGCAGAGTTCAAACGCGGCCGTTTACCCCTCGGATTATTGAAAATCAAAACCCAGCGGAAACGCTGCGGAGGAATGGGAGGAAACTCCTGCCCCCCTGCTCCCCCAGGAAGGATGTCATTATATTGTTTTCCGAGGTTAGGTCTGTTTATAGAAATAAACACTTGAGTGAAAACAGGCATGAAATGCTAGAAAGGCAGAAACGCGCGGGGGCTGCTCCAGCACCACAACCACGGCTCCGGACAAGAAATTCCCCAAGTTCAAGCCCCTCTTCTCCACCAAAAGCTCTTTTCGTGCACATAATTTATCGATGATTTACCTGGGCACTGATAGAGACACTTGTGTTTGTCTTTGAGGATGCTTAATAGGAGATAAAATTATTTTAAATTACTTTTTAATTCGACGTCTCTGTTACCACAAGGCTTTGCACGCACCAGTACGACAATAAGACAATTCCCATGTCCTCTTTGCAGACCTAATTATTCAATGCAGATTTTAATGATCACATATCGGTATTTAGTGTTATCAGCTTCCATTTAAGGCTCCTGAAGAGAAGCTTTCTGAATTACAGCTGTCCCAAGATTGCTCCTAAAGGTGAATTTATGCTCCCAAACCACATTTCCCTGCTCAGTTTGAGCTCCAAGCTTCTCCAAGCACAATTTTACGTCTTCACCTGTGACTGGGAATAGCTGGAAGCCCCTGGAATGCATCTCAGAGGCTTTCATGGTTCTTCAGATGATATTTGAGCAGTTCTTAACTTCACATTTCCAATTCATTTCTTTTCACTACAACATTTTCCCCCTCACTCCCACTTGTCCCAGCTCCATTCATGCGCTGCTGTCTATTGACCAACACAGAGTTTGTTTTTTGCAGTTTTTGAATTTAATTGATTTTCCAACAACTTCCTGCTATTTTCCCTTTCTCTTCCTTCCTTTCCAGGTAACTTCTTTCCCTCCTTTTTCACATCTGTGATTTGCAGCCACCACTTCGGACTTCTGGCACTTCCCATCCCATTGCAGCAGCGCTCCACTCTCCTCCTGTTTGTGTTTTTAGCTCTGGATATTGTTCCCACCTCTCTTCCTGTTCATATTTAGAAGTAGGAATAGGATGAATAATTCCAAGTGGACAATAAACCAAAAAAAAAGCCCCAAACCCTGGCATTACGTAGAAACAGAAGCGCGTGGGGGAGTCCATAAATCATTCTTCCTGCCACATCTGTTTTTATTTTGAAGTTTATCAGCGCGCTCGGTCGCAACGGGGATTTTTGGGGATAGGGGAAGGAGGAGGAGGGCCCCGCTGCAATATTAATCTCCCCAAGTGCCTTCCAGGACATCAGAGAACAGGGGGGAAAGAAAGGCTTTTAGCTGCTTTCTGCTTTTCCTTCCTCAAGGCTGCAGATAAAGCTTGGCTGCCCACGGTGAGCGGGGCTGAAAAGGGCGATTCATGAATCCCGTTATCAGGGCTCCGCAGGGACAGCCCCGCGCTCCTCACGGGGACCTGCGGCGGGTGGCAGATAAGACAAGCCCCAAACTGATACCTGCCCAGACAAAAATGGGCTCTGCCCCCCTCTGCCTGCCCCGCAGGGAGCGTGTGTGGGCATCTTGAGAGAGACACTGGCAGCGATAAGCTTTGGTCTGTTCTAGGAGCGAGGGAAGGGGGCACAGACATCCGGCTTCCCCCTTTCCCAGAGCCGGGAATAACCTCGTGGCTCCCCTGGCCTCTGATACAGCCGAGCTTTGCTCGACATCTTCTTCCATCCTGGCCTGAGGCTGATAACTCACGCCAGGTTTGGGTTTCCAAGAGCCGCCGGCGGATCTCCAGAGGGATTTGTGTGGGTCGTTCCAAGCACACGTTGTCTTCCTCCTCTTTTTCATTTTCGAGGTGCCCTGTGTTTCACAGGGGAGTGGGTGCAAGCCCATCTCATGGGAAACATCACCAGAATGCTCTTTTCCACATGAAATCCTTGGGTTGGGAAGTGCATTTCAAACACCGAGAAATTCCGGTAAATCTCCCTGCAAAGGCCAGAGCAATGAAGGAATAAATAAAAAGAAAGAAATCGAATTTTTTTTTAAATTCTGTTGAAAATAATGATTTTTTTATTCTCATTAAAGTACATATTAAAAACTTTTCCTGGTTTTCCCTGTGAGGGTGACGAGGCCCTGGCACAGGCTGCCCTTTTTAGGCACCCTGACAACAAAATGTCACCTCTGAAGCTTCCCTGTGCTGTTAAAGACTGAGTCCTTTCCAAAGTGATCTCAGTCGATATCTTTATTATTCCCATGCCACAACATTTCCCTTTCCTTCCAGAAACATCCATTTATTACAATTCCAGACTAAAGCTCAGTTTGGAGCCTGTTCTCCATCTCGAGTAGGGCCAATCCTAAAACCCATTTATTTCTCCCATCACTTTGGGATGGGACAAATCCCGCATTTCCATCTTTGGTTGGGAAGATGGGGATGTTTGGATGATTTAAATCCCCACCTGGTGAGCCCAAAGCGGTGTCCAGGGCTGAGCTGTGCCCAGCAGCCCTCACAAGGAGGGTCTGTAAGGCGTTGGGAGCGTCATGTTTGGAAACACTGGGACTCTGATCCCTCTGGGTGTCAAGCAGGATTAGAGGCCGTGGAGCGAGCGGGGAAGTGAGGGGGGAACGCGCTCCGAGGCCTGATGTGAGTTACAAACGGGGGTGATGGAAACACACGGATCTCACCTGCTCGAGATGGTGCGAGTGGGCTGGGCTCCCACCCTGGACCTGTGAGTGAAGGGCGGTACTCGCCTTGAAAGGGACTCCCTGATGCCAGACAGATGGGACAGAGGGAATGATGTGGTCCAGATGGAGCTGAGGGAGGAGATTCAGGCAGGAGCTGCCCCTTATCTGCCCCAGCCCCAGCCCCGGGCTGTCTCAGCCTGAACAGTGCCACTCGTGACGTCCTGTGCATTCTTGGCTCGCTTTTGGTTGGGATTCGTCTGGGGGTTGGGTTTCTGGAGGGGTTTTTTGGGTCTTTTTCCTCCAGTTCTGTGTTCAGGGCTTAAAGTGGGATTGCAAGGAGGCTGGAGAGGGATTGTCCCAAGGCCTGGAGAGACAGGACATGGGGAAAGGCTTCCCACTGACAGGGGACAGATAGATGGGATAGATGGGATACCGGGAAGGAATTCTTCCCTCTGAGGGTGGAGAGGGGCTGGGATGGAATTCCCAGAGAAGCTGCGGCTGCTCCATCCCTGGAAGTGTCCAAGGCCAGGTTGGATGGGGCTGGGAGCAGCCTGGGATCGTGGGAGGTGTCCCTGCCCGTGGCAGGGGGTGGCACTGAGTGATCATTACGGCCATTCCCAACCCAAACCATTCCATAATTCCATGAAATTCTTCTCAGAAAGATCTCCCTCTAAGGCAGCAGCAGATCTGGCCCATCCCACACTTTCCTCCTCACCCAGAATTCCCTGGAAAGGCTCTGGATGAGGGCAGGTGCTCCCACACCTTGGAGACGCCTGAACTCCCGGGGGAGGCTGCTGCAGCTGATTTTGATGTTGCCCATTTTTCCTTATTTTCAGTCTTTTTATGACCAGTAAATCCCATGGGACCTGCTGGGAATTCTCTGCTGCCTTTGCACCACACAACTCCTCACCCTTCTGCTGTTAGAATTCCCAGGATTTACCTTACAACTTTCTTCTGGTTTGGATTCCCACTCTGAAATGTGAATTTGGGATGAAAGGGTAAAAAAATCAGGCAAAAAAGCCAAGTTTCATCTATCTGTCAGCTTATTGCCATAAGGATTTTCCTGCTGGGAGGGCTCTTCCCTGCAAAGCTGATCCCAGGTTCTTCGGCCCGTGAATCAATCTGTGTGCAAAGACAACCAAAGTTTGAATAAAACCGAGTTCAGGTGGCATCTAGAAAAAATCTTATATTCTGCTTCAGATCGGGGACTAAATGGACACAAATGAGGGGTTTTATTAAAAAAATGGACACCTTTTTCCAACCAAAATAGATCCAACGCTGAGCCGGAATTCCTGTAAAGGCACCGGAGCTGTGGCTATTTTGCCACAATTAATTTGTCCAACATCCACGTGCTCTCTTCCTCCTTCTCAGCTGCCTTTTGTGCAGCAAACCCCTGCAATCCCAAGTTTCCCAAGTGCTGTTTGCACAGCCCGTGTTGACTTAGCTCTTGAATTGCTCGTCTCGTGCCCCTGATCCGCGGGCCGGGAGGATGCTGCGCTCTTGATTCGTGGCCCAATCGATATTTTGCTTGCCCTGGGGCCACCACAGCTCCCGGGGCCTGCTTTCCATGGAGTGGTTAGTCCTGACAGCTGCAGCCCACAATCACCTCGCCAGGCTGCCCTGAAATGCTTGGGCTGGACTGGTCCTTCCCCAAGGAAATCCTGGATGTGGGGCTGGAGAGCGGAGTCCTGGAAGATGAACTGGGAGATGTGGGCAACAAGCAGGAAATGGAAGTTAGAACAGGCAGAAATCTGCTCTAATCAAACCTCCTGCACTAATTCTATTTATTGTTCATTTATTTCTCTTTATTATGAATTTATTTCTATTTATTGTTCAATTATTTCTCTTTATTATGAATTTATTTCTATTTATTGTTCATTTATTTCTCTTTATTATTTTTTCCTGAATTCCACTTAATAATGGAAATCCATTCCCCAAAAATCATTCCCTTCAGTTGTACCAGCACAAAATCCCTTCAGCATTTGTTTACAATCACCAACTCTTGTTTCTTCCCATTCATTCCGTAACTTTCACAGGAGTTCCATCATTTTTCTTTTCTCCTGTCAATCAGACTTTTCTTTCAGCTGCTTTAAATAATCAGCTGCCTGCAGCTCCCAGACTCTGTGGTTTGGTTGGTTGGGGTTGGGTTTTTTTTATAGATAACATTAACAAAGCTCTCCTGAGGAGCTGTTTACTGGAAACAGAGCAAATATCGTGTTCCTCATACAGAGTACAAACGGCTAAAATAAAAATAAACAGAATTTCCTCGGACAGGATGCTGGGGAGGGGATTGATTCCTTAATGAAAACATCCCAACAGGTTCCTTGCATAGCAAGAAGTGACTTTGAAGGAGAAAATGGTGCTCAGGATCCGAGCTGTCTGCAGAAGTTAATAACCACCCACTGAAGATTTAGGGAAATCACAAACCCCGTGGATTTCTAGAGTTCCCAGCCAGTGGCAAGAGAGGATAAAAGTAGCACTTGGTGGGATCAGCTGCACATCTCTAGGAAGGGGCTGCTGGTTTTACTGTGACAGGAGATGAGGGAGAGCAAGGGACTTACATAAATCTGGAGCAGGGAGTCTCCAGGTCCTCGAAACTGATACATGGCACAAAGAGGGATGTCCAGCTCCTCACAAATTCCCCACTTTAATGCCACCCCTAAAAATTTACTTCAGGCAAAACACTTGGACTAAAAGGAGGTTTTGTCTCCCTAATCCACCAAAGCTTCAGGAGATGCAAACGACAATGCAGAAGAGCAGAATACATATTTTAATTATTTTTTAGTGTAGCCATACCCGTAAAGATCCATCCTTTAACCCCCATTTTTCCCATGTAGGCTGGCAAGAGCTTTTGGAGCAGCAGTAGGAGGAGAGGGAGGTTTACGGAGGGGGGGGCCTAGAGGCAAATATCTTAATTAGCTGTTACCAAAACCCCTGAGCCATATGGCCACCATAAAAAGGGGATTTTAATACACTGCTCCATTTTATGTCATCAGTTGCGAGCCGTGGATTCACTCTCACCCCCAGTAACTCACGATTGCACAGAAGAAAACCTCTGAAGTGAAAACACGGCCCATCTGTCGGTGATAGGGGCGAGCCGCGTATTCTCCCCATACATTTATACATTTCCTGCATTGCATATGATTTCAAATATTTGCTCTTGGAACTGCAAGGTGTCCTACTGTCATAACAGTCAAGTTATTCATTAAGCTGTCAGCACCTCGGCGCATTGCTCCCACACGGGGTCCAGCTCTGATTTTTCCATTCCCCCTCGGAGCACCCCCTCACTCATCGCCGCGCGCGGTTCCCCTCAGAACGGGTGCAACTGAGATCCTCATGTCAACAGATGTAAACCAAAGCCCTACCTTTTCCATTGCCACGCTTCCAACTCCCGAATTTCCGAGGGCACTAATGGATTTCGAGGGCCAGCTCGAATTTGCGAGGGTTTTGTTCCTATCAATGTGATGCAGTTCTTGGCACGCACTTCTGAGCCCGCGGCCGTGAAGTATTAAAAGCTGAGAAGTCGAGCAAAACAAGGATCAACCAAAAGCAAACCCATGATTGATTCCCAGCCCCGGTGTTTGGGAGTGAGGCTGAGCAGATGGTTTACAACAGCAAAGCCAAGGCACCAAACTCACAGATCTTTGCCTAAAATTGGGCTTTTGTGCTAAGCCTGACCCGCAGGCTGCCCACCTTCAGCACGGGGGGAGCTTGTGTTTGTTGCCACTCCAGTGGAATAAATAAAACAGATCTGAGGGTGACTTCATGCTGCTTGGTTCCTGAATTCAGCTCTTTTTGTGTGTTTTTCAGGAGCCTGAAGTGGAAACTGCCCCGTCACTACGACAAAACATCCTACCTGGCTTGTTTTTGTAATTTGGGATGATTAGGGGTGGCTGCACGGTGAGGAGACAGCAGCTGATAGATGATTCATTTCTGTGCTTTAATCTAGGCTGAGGTAGAAGGTTCAAATTGACTGAATTTTACCGATTTTCAAAGGTGCCTTGGATCCATCACATCATCCTGTCACTGCCCTCAGAGCAGGGATGCCACTGATCACAGGAAAGGACAACCCAGGTGTCCTCAGCAGATCAGAAAAGGGAAGAGGCTGGACCATTCACCCTGGAAAAAGGCAAAAATGATTCAACCAAAAGCCCTGTCTGTAGTTAGACTCTCCCACAGCTGGGCTGTTTGAACCATTTCTCTCTCTTCCCCTGAATTTTTGCCTGTTTTTCCCCAGTTTTTGCCTGTTTCCCACTGCTGGGTTCAGATCGATGAGGCACAGACAAGTCACAGACATCCAAATAATGTCTCAGTTTGGTTGTCACTGCTCTGGGGCTTGACTCTGGCCCGCCTTGCTGCACTTCAAGGCCCTGAAGGTCATTTCAGCTCCCTTCCCACTGAAGCTTTTTATTCCAGAATACAGATTTAGGGTAAATTCTGTGTTCTATTCACATCCAGCCACACAATTGGGCACATCATGAGGGGGACAGCCTGTCCTGCTGCAACCAGGGGCTGCTTTACCACAGCCAGGGCGGCTCTCCAGGCATCAAATGGCCCTCCAGCCCCTGTCGCACTCCATCCCATCCCATCCCA